>CANUEP010141792.1:0-104136 GCA_947857235.1 Jatropha podagrica | reverse complement strand
GGTTTTGGAAGGGGAGAAAGTAAACAAGTTGCCTTGTAGTCATTATTATCATGGTGATTGCATTGTGCCTTGGTTGAGGATAAGGAATACTTGTCCTGTCTGTAGATATGAGTTGCCTACTGATGATCAAGACTATGAGAGAAGAAGCAGGAGTACGAGGACACAGAGAAATGCAAGTGGGATTTCCATGGATCCTACCAATTATTGGGTATAATTTTTGACATGTTGGCTTAGCTTTCAGAATTTTAAACTGTGGCTGATAGTTTAGCTTTCTAAATTTTGATGTCTTATGCATTTTAAAGGTTTTATTTTTGTAAGGCATTCAATATCTCTGAATGGTAATGCATTCAATTGACTGAATTATGTTTAAAGCCGGGTTTTTCTGATGACTAATAGTCAAATTGTATAGATATTCAAGTATAATCCAGTTTAATAAATAATGTTTTTTAGTAAGAGTGTTTTAATTGCTTAGAACTGTACAGTACCCTGCACCATTTCTTTACTGGCAATAGCTGCGAAATTGTGTGACATTGTGTTAGTTGCAATACTAGAAGTTTCACATTTAAAAGTATCTGATTTATGTCTTGGTATAATACAGAAAACATTCGCACGTGATTGAGCATGACCATTTGATTATGGATTTTGAGTGCATTTGTATGGACTCTCTATCTGATGTATGCTTGTGGAATTTTTTATTTTATGAAACAAACTCCATAAAGTTTCATGAGTGAATGGAATTGTATGGTGTGATTGTTGAAGTAACTATAGTCTGTTTGAGCTCAATGAGTTACCTGTTACTGATTTCTTCTCTGAATGTTCAATTAAGTTGGATTTGTTTTACCACAGAGTGTGCATCATTGTGGGGTTAGACATATCTAACTTTGGAAGTTTACAAGATTTGTCTTTCCTTCTCTCCCTTGTTCAATCATAACAGATGGTGGTTTTCTAGTTTTGATTATAATTTTGTTTAAGTTTTTAAAGTTTATTGAGTTTATATTTGGATTCTAAATTATTTATTCAAAATGAATTCAATAAGTTTATTTTTAAATATATTAAAATATTTCTAAATATTAAAATTTTTTAAAAATGTTCATGTAATAGGAGTTATTAAAATTGTAAACTTGATTCATGAGAGTATATGTGCACGTTCATTTATTGACCTTTTTGCAAGTATATAGCAAAAAAAAAAAAAAAAAAAGTTGAAAATGATTATTTATTATGATAAAAATAGCAATTTTTATTTTTAAAAATTAATATCGAATATGTGAATTGCTGGAATACGATTAGTTATAATAATAATATAGTAGCAAAATTGCAATTAGGCTCATTAATGACAGTAATCTCTCTTGATACTGTGATTGAATATCAACTACTTCATGATCTCATGCTTTTTATTTTCACATTTATAAATAAATCTGTTGAAACTTAATATTGGATTTGCTCATAAATGAGTTGAACCGCGCGAGTTATATCGCATATATATTCCTACACGTTATATATATGAATTTCAAGCTTGGAAGCACATTGAATATCACACTAATGGCTACAGGTGATATAATTAAGATATTGGAGATTTGTCGAGTCACACCATTGGCTGACTCACCTGAGTATGCTACCGAGTCATCTCTTGCTCTTACATATTTTGACTTGATTTGCCTCAAATTTCACTCCAGTGAGCGCATCTTTTTCTTTGAACAGCCCAATTTGACTCCATCAATCTTTCACTCAATGATCATCCCTAAGCTTAAATCATCTCTCTCTCACGCACTCCTCCACTTCATTCCTCTGGCAGGAAACATCACATGGCCCCCTAATGCCACCAAACCATTCATTTTATACACCCCTAATGATGGTATTTCAATCACCGTTGCAGAATCAAATGCAAATTTTTTCTATCTTTCGTCCAACCAAATGAAGGAAGCTGTTGAGTCACGCCTTTACATACCCAAGTTGAATATATCCGACTCTACAGCAGCCATTATGGCTTTTCAAATAACTTTGTTTCCAAATCAAGGATTTTCTATTGGCATTATTAACCATCATGCTATTTGCGATGGCAAAAGTCTCAACATGTTCATTAAAGCATGGGCTCAAATATGCAAACAAAGTGATATAGAGAAAAACCCAACTTTATCACCCGAGCTAACTCCACTTTTTGATCGGACATTTATTCAAGACCCAGAAGGACTTGATATGGTGTACTTGAACAATTGGATGGAAGCGAAGTTACCCGGTTTAAATGACAAACCTAAAAGCTTGAAGTTGTTACCAACCACGACATCATTATCCAACTTAACTCGAGCAACGTTTGAATTATCTGGCGAGAATATAAAGAAACTTAGGCAAAAAGTAGCTTCTACATTGGATGATGAAAGTCAACTAAAATCAAGATATTTATCAACATTTGTGCTCTCATTTGCATATACTTTTGTTTGCATAGCTAAAGCAAAAATGTTGGGAAAGGAAGAAAAGATCCGCGCAGCATTCGCCATTGATTTAAGAGCCCGTTTAGATCCTCCCATACCCGAAAATTGTTTTGGGAACTTTGTTACTGGAAATGGTGTACTTATAGAAGTAGAACCTCTTTCCAAAGCGAGTGGTATTAACTTTGTTGTTGAGAAGCTTCTCGATAAAATACAAAGATTGAATAAAGGAGTTCTTGAGGGAGGTAAAGAGAAGCTTGCAAATATGTTGAAGGGTATGGAGTCAAGTACATTAAAAGCAATTGGAGTTGCTGGTTCACCTAAGTTTAAGCTCTACGATATAGATTTTGGATGGGGGAGGCCAAAAAAGGTGGAGATAATATCTATAGATCGAAATGGAGCAATTTCTATGGTGGAAAGCAAAGATGAGAGTGGTGGTGTTGAGATTGGCTTAGTCTTGGAGAAGCATGAAATGGAGACGTTTAACTCTCTATTTGTTAATGGCATTTTAGACCTTTAAAGTGCACCATTTTAGTTAGTATCTGTGGATGATAATAATAATTGTTCTTGGTAATTACTTGCTTCTTGGTAGTGAGGAAGAAAGGGTCTTTTTTTTTTTTTTTTTAAACTACCCTTACTAATTAATTATAGTTATTAATATAATTTGTTTCTATTTATTTTTTTGTTATTGAATCTATAAAATAATTATCGTTGAGTTTACATCTTCTTCCTTTGCTATATTAGAGGTGAAACGGGAACATAATTTATTCTTCACATCTTAATATAAAAATAATTAGTAAAAAATTATATTGATATATTTATAATTTATTCTTTTATTCTTTTTAATTTGTAGCAATTTACCTCATTCACCCATTAATGTGTATATTGTTTATTTGGAGGATGTTTGACCAATTGACCTGTAGAAACTCAAAATGTCTGTTTTATCTTTCAGTGAAGAAATGGATGAGACTCATGAGAGTAGAGATGGAATGTCTGAAAATTTTGAACTACATTATTTTCATCTTTTTAAAATTTGAACATTTAAGATAATTATTGTTTTTCAATTTCACCCATCAGATTCAAAATTACCTTTGTGTTTTTCAGTTTTGCACGAACTAATGAAGATCTATTCATGAACAGCTCAAAAGATTCATACAGCTGATACTAAATGATTTAGGATTATAATGACATAGGAGTCATATAGAGCCGATTTAACTAGTTTCATTAGACATATCTAGAAGGCCATTAACAAATAGCGAATTGAAAATCTCCATTTCATGCTTCTCCAAAACTATACCAACCTCAACACCACCATTTGGACCTTTGCTCTTCAACAAAGAAATGCCTCCATTCCAATCTATTGATGTAAAATCAACTTTCTTTGGTCTTCCCCACCCAAAATCCGTTTCATAGACTTCAAATTTTGGTGAAGCTGTAACTGCAAGCACATCTTCATGACCTATTTCCATGCTCTTCAGAACGAGTTCAAGTTTCTCCTTTTCTCCAGCAAGAATTCCTTTCTTCAATCCTTTTATCATATCGCTAAGCTTCATCGCAACAAAGCTAAACCCATTCTCATCAATGAGAGTTTCTGCTTCTGTAAATATAGGATTTGTAGTAACACAACAACCAATATAATTCTTAGGTAATGGAGGGTCAAAACGATCTCTCCAGTCTGCGGCAAATGCTATGATAATCTTTCTTTTACCTTCGAACATTCTTGCTTTGGCAACGCAAACCAAAGTATAAGCGTAAGAGAGAACAAAAGTTGACAAGTGCATCGTTTTTGTTTGATTTGGATCGTCCAATTGAGAGAGCAACTTTTGCCTTAGTTTCCTTATATCTTCAGGAGACAAGTTGAACGTTGCTCGAGCTAAGTTTGATAAAGAATTGTCGGCTGGTAGTAGCTTCAAGCTTTTAGGGGTATCATTGAAACCTGGTAACTTGGCTTCTAACCAGTTGTTCAAGTACACCATGTCAAGTCCTTCAAGATCCTGAAAATCTGTTCGATCGAAACATGGAGTTAGCTCTGGTGATAATGTTGGGTTCTTCTCTGTTTCAATTTGTTTGCATATGTGAGCCCATGCTCTAACAAACATTACTATGCTTTTGCCATCTAAGAAGCCATGGTGAGAAGCTACGCCAATAGAAAAGCCCTGATTGGGAAAAAACGTTATTTGAAAGGCTAAAATTGCTGCTTTCGAGTCAGATATAGCCAACTCAGGTATATATTGATGTGAGTCAATAGCTTCATTCATATGCTTGCCGGAAAGATAACTAAAATCTGCATTTGACTCTGCAACAGTGACCGAAACACCATCATTTGGTGTGTAGAGGACAACTGGTTTCGTGGCATTCGAAGGCCATGTGATGTTTCCTGCTAGAAAAAGAAAGTGGTGGAGAGTAAGTGAAAGAGAGGATTTGAGTTTTGGGAGGATCACTGAGTTGAAGAAGGATGAAGTTGAATCAGTGAGCTCATAGAAATAGATTTGCTCAACTGGATAAAATCTGAGCCAAAAGAATTCGAAATATGTGAGTGAAAGAGATGACTCAGTAGCATGCATGGATGATTCGGATGATGGTGTGACTCGACAAACCTCTAGTATCTTGACTGGGGTAACCTTGGCCATGAGAAAGAAATACAATCTTTCTATGTTCAAGACTTATGCTCAATTTTGTGTTGAGGTCTCTCCTTATATAAACTGTGACTTGAATTTGCTCTTAAATGCCAGAATCTGAGTGTTTGGTTATGAATTTAATTAACCATATCATATCTAATTCTCCCATTAATTTTTAGGATAGTTTTTCTCTGGCTTTGGCTTTTATTATAAGTTGGACAAATACATCACAACACTCCGAACCTGAGATATTTTCCTGGATCCGAATCTAAACTGGATAAGTACTACTAACCGGGTACAAGTTGGATTCGAATTCAACAAGAACAGTAACTTGACAGCACATAACAGTCAAACTTTGAAATGTGCCCTAATTTGACAACTCGTTTTTGTCTTTTTGTGAAAATTATGGCAACCGGACGTTTGTCTTTCAAATTACCAAATATATACCTCATGCAGTCAATAATTAATTATTACAAGTAATTCCGAATGTAATTGTAATATTAGTTTAATAATTTAATTTTACAATTTCTTCACACCTATGCTGGAGTTTGTAGGATATAGAAAACCTGTAATTCTATTTAAGAATGAAAAAAAAAAAAAACTAAAAGTGAAAATACGAAACAACAAATGCATAAATTTGTGAAATTCATGTAAAAAACAAATAAAACATCACAACACAAAAATAAATAAAGAGAGAGAGGTTAATTAAGTGAATTAAAAATATATTAATTTTCTTTTCATGACTACTAATTCTTCTGGGACTGTATGACCGTGTGATAATGCTCATGATCTACTTAAAAATGAGCATTATTGTTGAAAAATACTTTAAATTGCTTAATATGATATCTTAAAATTATATTATATATGAAATATGGTAAGAATATGAAATTTTAATTTAATAAATAAAAAATTATATAATATTTAAATATGGTATATCTTAAATTGTGTACAAAGTATAGTAGAATTTAATTTGATAAAATAAAAAAAAATTATATATTATAATAAAATTTAATTCTTATTTAGGAATTTTCACTATATACTTAGTTTATATATTGAAGCATGTATTAGATTGCTAATATAATTCTTATTTAGAAAAAATAAAAAAAAAATTAAATCCCACGAATAATGACATATATTTATATTCTATTTTAATTCAATTAAAAATTTTAAACTAATATTTAAAGAAGAATATGGATAAACTAATCATTAAAAAAATGTATAAAAGAAAACGACATAATATGTATTTTTATTTAAATTTAAACTCCATCCCTAATCTAATTTAAAATTTTAAAAAAGCAATAACCCTCTCAGTTACTTCATCCTCACCATCAACAAGTAATTAATTATTGTAAAATAAATATTATTATCATCCATAAAAATATTTAACAACTATAAGAGTGCACTTTAGAGATCTAAAATTCCATTAACAAATAGAGAATCAAACGTCTCCATTTCATGTTTCTGCAAAACTAAGCCAATCTCAAGACCACCACTCTCATCTTTGCTCTCTACCATAGAAATTGCTCCACCTCGATCTATAGATACTATCTCCACCTTTTTTGGCCTCCCCCACCCAAAATCTATATCATAGAGCTTAAACTTATGTGAACCGGCAACTCCAATCGCTTCTAATTTACTTAACTCCATAGGCTTCAAGGAGTTTGCAAGCTTAGCTCCCTTAAGAATTCCTTTTTCTAACCCTTGTATTTTATCGGTGAGCTTCTTAACGACAAAGTTAATCCCATTCTCTTCAAAAAGAGGTCTTGCTTCTATAAGTATAACATTTCCGATAACCAGATTCCCAAAATAATTTTCGGGTATCGGAGGATCCAAACGGGCTCTTAAGTCTGCACTGAATGCAATGTGAATTTCTTTGTTTTTTCCAAACATTTTTACTTTAGCCATGCAAACTAAAGTATATGCAAATGAGAGTACAAAAGTTGATAAATATCCAGATTTTAGTTTATCATCATCATCCAATGTAGAGACTACTTTTTGCCTAAGTTTGTCTATATCGTTGCTAGACAATTTGAACGTTGCTCGAGTTAAGTTAGAAAATGATGTTGTAGTTGGTAACAATTTCAAGCTTCTATCTTTGTCATTTGAACCCGGTAACTTTGCTTCCATCCAATTGTTCAAGCATACCATGTCGAGTCCTTCTGGGTCTTGAACAAGTGCTCGATCAAAAAGTGGAAATAACTCCTGTAATAAAGTTGGATTTTTCTCTATCTCACTTTGTTTGCAAATGTAAGCCCATGCTTTAAGGAACATGGTTAAACTCTTGCCATCGAAAACAGCGTGATGGGCAGCGACTCCAATGGAAAACCCTTTATGTGGAAATAAAGTTATTTGAATAGCCATGGTGGCTGCTGTTGAGTCAGATATATTCAATTCGGGTATATAAAGACGTGACTCAACAGCTTCCTTCATTTGGTCACTCGAAAGATGGGTGAAGTTTGCACCTGATTCTGCAATCCTGACCAAAATGCCATCATTTGGGGTGTATAAAATGCATGGTTTGGTAGCATTAGGAGCCCATTTGATGTTTCCTACTAGAGGAAGGAAATGGAGGAGAGTTAGTGAGAGTGATGATTTGAGTTTAGGGATGATCACTGAGTTGAAGAATGACAAAGTTAAATTGTTGAACTCATAGAAAAAGATTTGCTCAATAGGATAAAATTTGAGGCAAATCATGTCAAAATGTGTAAGAGCAAGAGATGACTCGGTAGCGGCCGTGGTTGAGCTAGCTAATGGTGTGACTCGATAAACGCCTAGTATCTTAACCAACTCACTTGTTTCCATGGGTGTGAAATAATAAAATTCACTCTGTTGGCAAATCTCAAGTTGTGACTATACTCTTGCACACATATATATACCACCTCCATCCTTTCAAGTATCCTTTTAGAATTTCTTTTTCAGCTTTTTGGCATATTTATTAAATAAGCATTAATTATTTAAAGAATAATTTATTTAATTAATTAAAACTAAAATTTTATTGAATTAGATTATTTAATTATTTTATTAATATTTGTGAAATTATCTTAAGTGACTTTTATAATGCTACATTTATGAGTGAATCCAATATTAGATTTGAATGGATTTATTTATAAATGCGAGAATCTAAGTTAAAAGATTTGCAAAATAATTAATACCTAATAGCAATATAAAGAGTGATTATTGTCATTTATAAAAAAAATCTTTACTTTATTAATTATTATTTATTAAAATCTTTTAATTAATTTTATATTTAATTTAAGATATTTTTAAAAAATTTCATTATTCCCACATATATATATATAACCAATTGTTTTCACATATTTAGTTTTATTTCTAAAATGAATAAAACTCAATTTGCACATGAACTTGAAAGCAATATTTAATTTGTCCAAAATCAACTTTTGTTATATTTATCTCCCTATATTTGCATCAAAAGGACAAAAGGCCTAATTTTTTATAAAAAAAAATTAAATATTTTGGACTAATAAAAATTATTTGAAAATTTTAAAATTATGAAAGAAAAATTATTTAATATATAATAATTATTATAAAAAATTAATTAGTGAAGTTATGAAAAATATAACTTATGACAATAAACAAATTTTGTGATATTTTAATTTTAAATGAATCTATTTTCTTGCAAGATTTATTTTTGCAGTCACTGTTAACAAAAGTTTGTAGTTTTTACTTCACTTTTACTTATATAAATTCTTAGCTTGAAATTGCATTTTAATTATATACTTTCTAATGTTTAACTTTTATTTAATTTAAAATGCCAAATCACATAAGTCCACACACACATATGAAATTTAAATTAAAATCTTGCTTTTCTTCAAAATTCTTTTTTTTATAAATGAAATTTTATATTATTTGCTTGTGGAATCTGAAATAAAATTTATTTAGTTTTAGAATTTTCAGTCTATGATTAAAACTTATTTTTATAAAACTTATTTTTTGTTTTTAAGACTCTTTTTCAAAAAATTTAAAAAAAAATTCAACACTTTAATAGAAACAAGTTTTGTTTATATTTAACGATAAAAAAGACAAAAAAAAAAAAAAATCAAAAACTACAACCAAAACAAACGCCTCCTTATTTATTTTTTTTTTTTTGTTCGCAGCTTTTGGCTATTGGATTTCAAATATATTTTTCTTTAAACGAAGAAAGTCTTTATACGGATTGGTGCACCCATGAAATCCCTGATCGAAACGACAAGCGTTTCAGCCGTGACAAGCTCTTCCCTTCACCAGTCATCTGGCGTTGTTCTTTGCTCCAGAATCAGCAGAGTCGAAATGTTGAGGTCAGTTTTGTTCTTTCTTTTGTTTGGCGTGGTTCACCACTTGTTTGATGAAATATTTACGAGAGGAAACAAGTTATATGTGCATATAAATGAAGGATTTTCTTAACCGTTGCTGCTGAGAAATATGAAAATATTAATAAAAAAGAATATTTGAATTGAGTTTGTGGATTCTTGAGCTTCTTGCCAATTTGTCAAATGGAGATTTCTTTTCAAGATTGTTAAGCGCTCCGTTACCACCTTTTCTTTCCCTTCTCTATTTTTCACAAATTTCTTTTTCTGAGATCATAATTAGTATCGTTATCATTTCTGTTAACGCTACTAAGTCACCACAGCTAATTGGTTAAGCAACATATTTGTTGCATTATAGAAGATGTTCTTGCGATAGTTTCTTTCTACAGAAGAAAGATATTCATATTTGAAAGTGTATATCAGAGCCTACATTCTGCGTTCTGCAGTGACATGTTACAACTTGTGTATGAAAATCACATGCAAACATTAATTATCACCTATAAATCTTGTATAAGATAGAATGCACTTTAGTTATTTAAAAGCTATGAAGCACAATCACACGAATTTTTTTATTATTCATATAGAAACTACTACATGATATGTTTGCTGGAAGCGTATTATATCGCCTTGCAAATTAAATTATTTGAAAAGTTCATGATGCATATTCAATTCTGAAGTGTTGGTGCTTCGCGGTCTAGAAGTCCATTGACAAATAGAGACTTAAACAACTTCATTTCATGCTGCTTCAAAACTAAACCAACCTCAATGCCCCCACTCCCATCTTTGCTCTCGGACATAGAAATGCTTCCAGTCCGATCTATAGTTGTAAACTCCACCCTCTTTGGTCTCCCCCAACCAAAATCTGTCCCATAAACCTCAAATTTTGGTGAAGAGTGAACTCCAATCATTTCTACTTTACCTAACTCTATTTCCTTCAGAAAATTTGCAAGCTTCTCCTTTGCTCCCTCAAGGACTCCGTTATCTAGCTCTTTTATCATATTGGTAAGCCTTTCTGCTACAAAAGTAATTCCATTCTCTTCAAGGAGAGGTGCTACTTCTGCGAGTGAAAGACGAGCACTAATGCAGTTACCAAAATAATTTTCAGGTAGAGGAGGATCCAAACGAGCTCTACAGTCTGCACTGAATCCAATTGCAATCTTTTGTTTCCTTTCCAGCATTCTTGCTTTAACCATGCAAACTATAGTATATGCTAAAGAGATAACAAATGTTGATAAATGGAATATTGATTGCATTTGATTAGATTCATCCAATTGAGAGAGTACTTTTTCCCTGAGTTTCTTTATGTCTTGGCGAGACAATTCGAACACTCCTCGAGTTAAGTTGGAGAGAGATTTCATATTTGGTAATTGCTTCAAACTTCTAGGATTATCGTCGAAACATGGCAATTTGGTTTCCAACCAGTTGTTCAAGTAAATCATGTCGAGTCCTTCTGGGTCCTTAACAATCGTCCGATCAAAACACGGAGTAAGCTCTGGTAATAAAGTTGAGTTTTTCTCTATTTCACTTTGTTTACATATGTGAGTCCATGCTTTAATGAACATAGCTTTGCTCTTGCCATCAACGAGAGCATGGTGGCAAGAGATGCCAATGGAAAAGCCTTGATTTGGAAATAATGTTATTTGAATGGCTATAGTTGCTACTTTTGAGTTAGATATAGCTAACTCAGGCACATAAAAATGTGATTCAACAGCTTCATTCATTTGGTTGCTCGAAAGGCGAGTAAAGTCTGCATTAGACTCTGCAATTGTGAGGAAAACGCCATCATTTGGGTTGTAAACAATGACTGGTTTGGTAACATCTGCAGGCCATATGATGTTTCCTGCGAAAGGAAGGAAGTGAAGGAGAGTCAGGGAAAGAGAGTATTTGAGTTTGGGGACAATCACTGAGTCAAAGAATGACAAGGATAAATCTTTTTTCTCATAGTAAAAGATTTGCTCATTTGGGTATAATTTGAGCCAAAAGATATCATAAAATGTGAGAGGGAGAGATAACTCAGTAGTAAACTCGGATGAGTTGATTGATGGGGCGACTTGACAAACATCTAGTATTTTGACTGGGTTAGTTGTTGTGGCCATGAGAATGAAATGCAATAGCTCTTTGGAGACTTCCTATCTTTGCATTAAGACCTTATCTTAATTCTATTTATATAAATTGCGACTTGAATTTGCACATTCATTTGCGAATCGGATCCTTTACATATATGAGGCAGTTTAATATTTAATATTGGATTCGGAAATAAATATTCCATGTCCAAGAGGATCGTTACGAAGTAATGAACATTTATTGCCTATTTGATTCACCTGTTCCTTCACTTCCTAAATTTGCAGTTTTATTAGGTATTAAATGTGATTATTAAAGGTTAGGATTTATTTATAACTTTCGGTTTCTCATACTTCTTATTCTATAAAAATATGATTTTCTAGTTGCAAAAGTATCTAATTAAGGGAGACGGATGCAACAATTGGGTCTCAAAGTCCGAAATTTTTTAAAATTTTACTTTGTAAATTAAATTTGCAAAAATGGACCAATTTCATTCGGAATATAAACATTTAGTTATCACTTCGGTCAATAAAATTGCAACTTTGAGTGTTGGATTAATGATTCGATTTAAAGTAAAGTTAACTATATTGTCCAACTTACTTGAAGCCAAAAACACTGCGATTTTAGTTAGTAAAGAAAGAATCATTAATTTTATTTTGGTTTTCGGTTAAATTTGATTTTCATTCCATTTTATTTCGGCTTAGTTAATATAAATTAAATCAGATAAATTAGTTTGGTGAAAAAGTTAGATTTCATATTCAATTTAGTTTAATTAACTCTATTCGATTAGATTACAAATTTTGCCCAAATAGATCAAATCGACCAAATATTCACTCCGTATTTTTTTTATGTTGGAGCGTGATTCGTAAGATGTTCATCAATTATAATAGAGTACCAACAAGTCTTGCGATTTGATAATTGGCCCTTTTTTTGTTAAATGTGGCTTGGACACTAAACCAAATTCTCTTCAATGTTGAAGGGTTGGTGCTTCGTAGTCTAGAAGGCCATTAACAAATAGAGAATTGAACAATTCCATTTCATGTTGCTCCAAAACTAAACCAACCTCAATGCCACCACTTCCATCTTTGCTCTCGGACATAGAAATGCCTCCACTCCGATCTATAGATGTAAACTCCACCCTCTTTGGCCTGCCAAAACCAAAATCTGTCCCATAAACCTCAAATTTTGGCGAAGAGTTAACTCCGAAAACTTCTACTTCACCTACCTCCATTTCCTTTAGAAAATTTGCAAGCTTCTCCTTGGCTCCATCAAGGACACCGTTTGATACCTCTTTTATGATATCGCTAAGCCTTTTTGCGACCAAAGTAATTCCATTTTCTTCGAGGAGAGGTTCTACTACTATGAATGTAAAATAAGCACTAACACAATTACCAAAATAATTTTCAGGTAGTGGAGGGTCCAAACGAGCTCTACAGTCTGCACTGAACCCAATCATAATCTTTCTTTCGCTTTCCAACATTCTTGCTCTGACCATGCAAACTATAGTGTACGCAAAAGAGACAGCAAATGTCGATAAATGGATTGATTTCATTTGATTAGGATCAGACAATTGAGAGAGTACTTTCTTCTTGAGTTTCTTTATGTTTTCGCGAGACAATTCGAACGTTCCTCGAGTTAAGTTGGATAGAGATTTCATATTTGGTAATTGCTTCAAGCTTCTAGGGTTATTATTGAAACATGGCAACAGGGTTTCTAACCAGTTCTTCAAGTAGATAATACCAAGTCCTTCCGGATCCTTAATCATCGTCCGATCCAAAAATGGAGTTAGCTCTGGTAATAAAATTAGGTTTTTCTCTGTTTCAATCTGTTTGCACATGTGAGCCCAAGCTTTAACGAACATAACTTTGCTTTTACCATCAAGAACAGCATGGTGGTAAGAGATGCCAATCGAAAAGCCTTGGTTTGGAAATAACGTTATTTGAATGGCAATAGTTGCTACTTTCGAGTCAGATATAGCTAAGTCGGGAACATAAAAACGTGACTCAACAGCTTCAGTCATTGGGTTGGTAGAGAGACGAGTGAAGTCTGCATTAGACTCAGCGATTGTGAGGGAAACACCATCATTTGGGTTGTAAACAATGACTGGTTTGGTAACATCTGGAGACCAAATGACGTTTCCTGCTAAAGGAAGGAAGTGAAAGAGCGCAAGGGAAAGAGAGGATTTGAGCTTAGGGACGATCACTGAGTCAAAGAATGACAAGGATAAATCTTTTTTCTCATAGTAAAAGATTTCTTCAGTTGGGTATAATTTGAGCCAAAAGATGTCAAAATACGTGAGTGGGAGAGAGAACTCAGTAGTAGACTCGAATGAGTCCATTGATATTGGGGCGACTCGAGAAACATCTAGTATTTTAACTGGGTTGGTTGTTGTGGCCATGAGAATGAAATCCAATACAGAGACTATCTTTGCATAAGCCTTACATCATTTTGTTTATATAAACTATGGCTTTTATTTGCACATTTATTTGAGAATCCAAGTGTATATATATTGTGAGGTTGTTAATATCAATATTGGATTTGCACCAAATCATAAATAATTCACTTCCATACTATTTATAAAAAAAAGCATATACTAATCTTAATTTTTTACTTTAATCCCTTAAACACTTCAATTTATAAAATTATACTTATTGATTGTATTTATTAAATACTTAAAAAAATATAAAATTTATTATTCAAAAAATTATACTAACCATACAACAAATTAATATTTTATATATAAAAATATTTAAACTTTTTTTCTCAATATATGGCCAAAAATACTCCAATTTCAATAAAAAATTTTATTTTTATTGATTTGATCCATGAATAGGGTTATAAACTCGATATATATAAAATTTTTACTATTTTAAATATAGAAAAATGTTTTCATCAATACCTGAAAACAAAAATGGTTAAATGGTGAATACATCAAATTTGGATATACTAAAATCCATACGGCGGAAAACAAGCGAAAAGGAAAAAGAAAAACAAAGATTATGTGGCCATAAAATCCCCACATAGAGTGGGTTTATGGTTTCTCTTAAAAAAATCGTGAAGCTTGAAAATGTCTTGTTCGAAGAAGTCATCAATGGAAGTCACTCTGCGAACAAATACTCCAAACACGAGACATTAGCATATGCGGACATTTCGCTCGGGCGCATGGCATTCTAGAAAAGGTTAATAGACAATAGGTTTGCGTCATTATCATTTTTATTATAATTTCTTATTTTGACAACTACTCAATTAATGTGACTGCGTGCGTGTGTATGAGTTGACGAGTTGTAATGATCACATGGTTTTTTTTTTTTAATATAATAATTAGTTCACTTGGGAATCTAAAAATAAAAAGACAAAAAAATAATTTAGGCCTAATACTTTTGGAACTCTTTTTATTTATTTATTTATAGAGATTCATTTGCCAAACGCTCTTGAGCTCTTGTTATGGCATCGTCGCAGTCAACAAAAGTTCTGGAGATCTGCCAAATTCTACCAGCTTCCGATTTACCGGACTCAGCCACTGAGTTCTCTCTCCCTGTCAGCTTTCTCGACTTACTCTGGTTAAGATTCCCACCGGTTGAACGTCTCTTTTTCTACCAACTTACTGACTCAACCCCTGCATTCTTCAACTCAGTTATCTTACCTGAACTCAAACGCTCCCTCTCTCTCACTCTTGTTCACTATCTGCCCTTCGCTGGCCACCTCACATGGCCATCAAACTCTCCTAAGCCCATCATCCTTTACACTCCAAACGATGGCGTTGCATTCACGGTCGCCGAGTCAGACGCGGATATGGATCATCTTTCAAGTGATGAGATCCGAGTTGCTACCGAGTTGCATCCATATGTGCCGGAGTTACCGATATCTGAAACTAGATCATCTGTTATTGCTTTTCAAATCACTCTATTTCCTAATAAAGGGTTTAGCATCGGTTACTCCCTTAACCATGCAGTTCTTGACGGTCAAAGTGTAACCATGTTTGTGAAAGCTTGGGCTTACATATCTAAACATGGTGAAAGATCTTTATTACCTGAATTATCTCCATTTTATGATCGAAATGGTTTACAAGACCCAAAAGACCTCGAGTCGGTGTTCTTGTCTCAGTGGAATTCCATAACCGAGTCCCTGTCAAGCGACAATCCTCGAAGTTTGAAAGTATTGCCCCATGTAGTTGAAGCGACTAACAAGCTCCGAGCTACGTTTAAATTAAGCAATGAAGACTTAAACAAAATGAAGAAGAAGATTTCGTCTCAATTGGAGAACCCAATTGATCATTTATCAGATTTTGTGATTACATGTGCTTATGTAATAGTATGCATGGTAAAAGCAAGAGGAGTAGATGAAAATAGAACCGTTTGTTTCATTTATGCTGTGGATTGCAGAAAACGTTTAAATCCTCCACTTCCAAGAAATTATTTTGGCAATTGTATTGCTGCTCATAAAGTGATTGCAGTAGCAAGAGATTTCATGGAAGAAAATGGATTATCGATCACTGCGAAGAGGATCAGTGAAAGTATAAAGGCAATAGAGACAAATGGAGTTCTTAAAGGAGCAGAAGAGACGCTATCAGTTTTCAAGAATCTGAATGAACTACAATTCATCAGTGTTGCTGGATCGACCCGGTTTGGAGTTTACGGGTGTGATTTTGGGTGGGGAAAGCCCAAAAAGGTGGAAATAATTTCGATAGATAGGACTGGAGCAATTTCTTTGAAAGAGAGTAAAGATGGAAATGGCGTTGAGATTGGATTGGCTTTGACTACAAATGAAATGGAAGTTTTTGCTCCTTTGTTTGTTAATGGTCTTAAAGATCTTTGTTAAGCTTTATTTGTGGTTTAGTTATGTAACCCTATAAAAAAAAAGTATTTTTATGATGTTGCATTATAGTATTATAAACAAGTCAGACGCTTGCGAGTTGCTCAAAATTTAAATAGAGAAAAAAAGTTTTATTTAATAAAAATTTTTATTTCGCTCACTACATCAAAAGTGAGTTTTATTGGACCTCATTGTGTTTAGTCACAAAATTTATGTAGATTTTCTAAAAATCTGCATCTGGATGGTTTGTTTTCTGCAAAAGAAGCAGAAGCAGCTGGCATCAAGAAGGTCCTTAGTTGGTTGAGATTACGTGGATGGAGTCAGGTTATCATTGAATCAGATGTTCAAGAAGTGATTCAAGCTCTATCCAGTCCCAACTATTCAGACTTTTCTTTCTTTTATTTCATCATTGCTGCTTGTAAATATCTACTGCAGGAGATTAATATTTGATGTTGCTTCTAATTTCGTCAAACGCACTACGAAAGAGGTAGCTCATGGAGTAGTTAGAGCAATCCGTTTTTTGATAGGCTTGAGTAAATGGTTACTTTTAATGGAATGTCAGATATATCTTTTTCTTTTGAAAAAAAATCATTCTCACCCTATTTTTTCTTTTGAAAATATTTTATTTTTGTTAAAAAAAATTTGCATAGAAATAATCCTTATAAAATAGGAGGAGAAGATATTGGACTAAAAGACAAATGATGACATTTGCAGTTACCAAGTATAGCTTTCTGCCTTTGCCAATCGTAAAAGATGGTGAAAACGAAAGCAAAAGGCAAGTCACTGGTAGCTAAGACGGTTACTCATTTTAGATCTTTCTCCAGTCATCGGAGGTTGGCTTATCCATGACGTGTGTGATGGAGCTCACCTTAAAAAAAGACAAGTCACCCGCAAACAATTCCAAGCCAATTTGGTTACGTTCCTCATTTTCCTTTGATGGGACTTCACAAAAAAGAAGGCAGTAGCCTCTTCTCAAGATTAGTTGTTAGGTCAGGCGAGAAATGATCTCATTTTCTATAAAGAAGATATATCTAAGCTGGGGATTGCTTAATCATAGGAATTCTCTTTGGGCTGTGACTATTATTATTAATAAACATACAAAACGTTGCTTTTCTTGGGAATGTGGTCCTAAAGCTATGTCCTTTCATTTTTGGAAAGCTACAAGTGAAAGTGAAAGTTGTTTTATTCAGTAATTGTTATTGAAACCTAAAAGAGTGAGATCATAGTAGATTCTCGTGAATACAAAATAAGTGATTTAGATGGAGTAAATTTATGCATTAGACAAAATGAAAATGGACATGTACAGTCTTGTAAAAATTCACCAGTATTCTAATTTCGTTACTGAAGATTATCTATTTCTACTCGAATTTAATCACAATTAAAATTTTTTTTTTCTTTTTTTAAAGTGTATTTAATAGAGATTGAATCAGATGAATGAAATTGAAATAACTTAATGGTGAAAAAAAATTAAAAATAAACAAAGATTCGAAATATCTCAATCTCATACATGTTCAAAACTAAACCAATCTCAATTTCACCACTCCCATTTTTTTAAGGTTCTGGATGTATTAGCCCATGCTTTAATGAACATGGAAGCGCTTTTCCCGTCTAAGAACTGGGTTTTATAACGTGATTTCTTAAACTATGTTATGAAAAATTATTACAGTATTTTATTATTATACTGCCCTAGCGTTTACTTCTACAAACTCGCTGAGTCACCTCTATTCTTCCATTCGGAAATCCTTCCAACTCTTAAGCTCTCACTCTCACAGACTCTCCTCTACTTTATTCCTCTCGCCGGCCATCGGATTTCTCTAAACCTGTGATTGTTTACACTCCAAATGATTCGTTTTACTCACAGTTTTCGAGTCTTCTGCTGACTTCGACCATTTGACAAGCAATGAAATCCTTCAAGCTACTGAGTCGAGGCAGTACATTCCCGAGTTAATAATATCATAAACAATGGCGTCAATAATTGCTTTGCAAATTACATCATTTCCCAATAAAGGTTTTTCCATTGGCATTGCCATGAACCACTCAATAGTTGATGGAAAAACTGCTTCCCTGTTTCTCAAAGCATGGGCTCATATATGCAAAACCAAAAGTATATCTTTATTGCCGGAGTTAACTCCATCTTTCGACCGCTCCGCCATTAAAGACCCAAATAAGCTTGAGCAATTCTATCTAAATCAATGGAAAAATATTGATTCAGAATCCAACAGGCGAAGCGTGAAACTGTTGCCCCATCTTCCACGAGTTTCACCAAACTTATCTCGAGCCACATTTAATTTGACTCGTGAGAGAATCGAGAAACTCAGAGAAATTATCCTGAGTTACCACAAGAACCACGTTACAGAATCAAAGCCCACTAAAAATCTTCATTTATCTACAGTTGTCGTTACATGTGCTTATTTGTCAGTCTGTGCAGTAAGAGCGAGAGGCCGAGATACTAACAGAAAGGTTTACTTTCTAGTTTCAGTGGATTGTAGAAGCAGATTAGACCCTCCAATTCCATCAAATTATTTTGGTAATTGTCTATATGTTCTTAACACAGTTGCAGAAGCAGGAATTTTCATGGAGGAAAACGGAGTGGCTATTATAGCAGAGAAGCTAAGTGACTCGATACAAGGGTTGGAGACAGGGAAAGCACTTTTTAAAGAAGAAAGAGAAAGGCATGCCAGGATGAGAGGCGAAAGAGCAGAGGTGCAAAAGCTTAGGATAACTGGATCACCCCTGTTTAAGTATTATGAAGAGGATTTTGGATGGGGAAGACCTGAGAAGGTGGAGATTGTGTCTATAGATAGAGTTAATATTGTTTCTTTGATGGACAGTAGAGATGGAAATGGAGGAATTGAGATTGGGATGGTTTTGCCTAGGCTTGAAATGGAGTCTTTTGCCTCACTTTTTCTTCAACTCCTTAATTAATGATATTTCTATATTTTGAAAATTCATTTTCATATGTAGTTTTTAGTTTTTAATATAATAAGATAAGATTGATTGTATTGTACCACAGTCAAATTAATTTTTGAGTATTATTCATCTCTCTAATTTAATAATAATAAAGTTTACTTATTCAAGGAATTCATCAATTGCTAACTTAAATAATTTATCCTATTATGTATAATTTTGAAGGCTTTTACCATTAATTCTGCGAATAATTTCTGTCATAACATTAATCATGAATTGGTCTGAACAAAGTATATACTAAGCATATACCAGTTTTGGATCCAAATTTTATTCCAGTTCTCTCCTTCCGATCGAGCATGGATAAAACGACAGAGTCGTTTCTGATTGCTGGTCCGAAATTGATGGGCTTCGGCTTGACGGAAAATCCTCCTGAATTTTTAAGTGTGGACACTGAAATCCCGTAGAACAACGGCAAAAGGGTCTATTTTAATAAGCCCAAAGATGACAATGCACTCAGACTATTTGTGTTTATTGGGCTTTCCATGGCCCATTGGACGCCATTGCTCTAATTCTATGGTCCGAAATCAATCATTCTTCATGATTATACTCTGGAACTAACCAGTTCCTTGATAGCAATCCAACGTTTGAAAGAAGTTTGTTCATCATGTATGATTTTTTATTTTCAAAAGTTCCAATAATTTTATAGTAGTCTGAATTCCTAAAAGAAAAGAATGATATAGAACGACTCGCATGCTTGGGAAAGTGAAATGTGTTTTTGGAACATATTGCTAGCTTTTGACTGCTTTTCAATTTTCATCGGCAGAAATTCACGTTTCCGGAATTTATATGCTTTTCTTTTTTCTTTTTAATAAACTATCTATATCCGGACTCTATTATCAAAACCGTTTAATTTAGTTTGGGATAAATGTCATTCCAAATATTTATAGTTATTTTTTTTTCTTTAATTATTTTTTTCAAAAATCGATTTCTTAAATGTTATAAAAGCTGTCCTAACCTCAATTAAAATTTGGCAAACTCTCTTTTCTTTTAAATTTTTAAATAAAAAAAAATCTAGAAATTCAATCCGTTCTTCCGCTATTCAATTTAAATGTAGACATACAGAAATGTTCATTTTTACCTTTCTTTTAAATGACTTTTTCTTTGTATCCTTCTCCCTATTTTGGGATTGCTGCTTCTTCTGTCATGCAGGTGCAGTTGTGTCGATTGTTAGGCCATGCAAAAGGAAAAAAGGAAACCCTAGAACCAAGAAAAGAGGTAGGGGAAAATATAGTTGTTCAGTGATCAGAAAGAGACAGTAAAGATCGATGCAGGCTGTAAGTAATGCTTAAAAATATGGAGGAGGGGAAATGAATAGTTACTGTGGTGAAATTCTTAAAAATATGGAATGGAGTTATATATTCCACATGATTAGATTTTTTTCTTTTTTTTTTTAAAAAAAAAATTGAACGAGTATCGTCATACTCTTTTAGCACGAGACTAATTTTATTTTAGAATTCATTACTACTTTTATATCGTAAAACTCGAACGTATCTTATTACTTGAATCACTTTTTATAGATTAAAATTTTAGATGTGTTGATATATTAAATTTAAACTTAAAAAGAAAAAGAAATAAAAAATTAAATGAATTAAAATTTTCAGTTTGGTTTAATAAATAGTATTAATATCTAATTCTTCTAAGGAAAAAAAAAAAACCCTAATATAATTTCTAATGTATAGGCTAAGCCAATGTTTGACTAGTCATTGCTAAAACCCAGTAATTGCTAGCCGATAGCTAATATTTGATGGATAATAGCTATTAACTGAACACCTGGATCATTAGAATAAGCAAAATTCGTTAGTCAAATTGAGTTCTCTATAAATATGTAAAACGTGGATAGACCAACCCAGCGTAAGAAATGTCGAATGGAAAGAACTAAAGAATGAAAATAGGCTGGAGGATCCATACTGCCATTAACTAAATTAACCGCTGATTTAAAAGATTGTTTTGCGCCTGCACATGTAGAAAATGAAACCAAGTGCTTAAACACCAACTGCATAATTTCTTCGAAATAACCTCCAAATTTTACAATAACGGCCACATGATAGATGTAGATTGCTAATATAAATTTAGGGAGAAATAGGTTATATTCTAGTCAAGTTGGATCAATTAGGTCAAGGGTTTTTGAGTTGTGTCATTTCGTGTTCGGGTTTATTTTGGAGTTTCATGCCTTTTGAAATGGGTATTGGTCAAATTATTTTCGATTGTATAGGAATTTGAATGAATCATTGAATCAAGAAAAAGTTAGCCAATCGAATTCTAACAGGTCCCCTTTCCGGTGGCACCCATATTGGATAACCAAGCAAATTAATTACTTAGGTAAATCTGAAGCTAACACTTGCTAGTGTTTGGGATCTGGGGACCATTAAAAATTGGCCACAATAGTAATTAATGGTGGTATCAGTCAATCAGAACTGTATTCGAAACCTTTCTACTGTTCTTCTTGATATGTCCACCGTTGCTTGTTTATGTACAACGACAGAAAGATATAACAAAACCCTTAAAAGTGTTCTCATCTGTCTCTTTCGTCCTGTAATTTCTAAACAAAGCAATCAAGAACGCTCTCTTTCTCTTCTGTAATCGACACTAAATAGTAAATAGTCTGGTAGTTAAAAAACCACATAACTTCAAAACAAAATGGCTATTTGATAATAATAGATCAATCTCACCAGTGTTGTCTTCAAAAACTTGTGTATATATAGATTCTTTTAGGGTTTCTTGCATTTCTTTTTCTTTTTTTAATTCTTTCTCCTTTTCCTGGAAAAGGATAAGCAAGTAGTTAAATCTACCTATATTTTCATTTGAAGAAGGATTAAGACAAAAAAGCAGAAACATTTTTGGAGTCCAATAGCTGCAAAAGTGAAAATGTTTATCTTTTTCAGTTTAATTATATTCATTAACTCCTCTACCTACTCCCTTTTGATGGCTTTGAAGAGCTGTACTTTTATTTATTGAATGTTAGGGTTAAGGGCGGCAAATTTTTTCTGCTTCTACCAAATTAGCAATCTGTACTAAGATACCTAAAGGCACATTAATTGTTCATCCCATAATGCGAGAAAAAAGCAAACATGCAATTTTCTATGCAAGATTTAAAACATTTAGAAGGAAGAAATTTTCTTAATTGTTTCTTCATTATCTTGAATAAATTTTACTAATTTTGCAATGTTCTTGACCTAATTAATTAAATAAACCCACAATTTTCTTTTGCTTTTTTTTTTTTTTTTTTCTTTTTTTGCTATGGAGATACAACAATTCTAATTCATGGGCTAGTATGTATATGTTACCAATTACATCTTTTTCTTGCCCTAACAATTTGCTCTAGTGGTTTCCTTGTCTTGTAGAGAATTTTATCAGCAGTAGCAACAAGTAAACTAAAATATAAGAAAGCAAGTCAGACGGATTCTGATCAAGATTCCAGAACAATTGTCACCGTCAGTGGCGGCCGCAACGAGAGTCAAATTATTCAGCTATGTAGGATTCGATCGCCTCCCCAAGGACTGAATTCCCTAACATTGAAACGGAGGTAGGTAATATATATATATATATATATATAGAGAGAGAGAGAGAGAGACCAATTCTAATTAATAAAAGCTTATAAATTTTTCAAAGAAGAAGAACAAGAAAAAATAAATTGCATACATTTTCTTGTCTCTCCTCCATAAAAAGATAGCTTCCATTGCTTTGTCAGCTGTTAGGTTTGAATACTTCAACTTGCTCCATGCATATCTCTCTGCAGCAAAAGTTTTCTGTGGTCCTATTTCTTTGAAAATAAGTTTTATGGGCTGGTCCCTCCCCTCCAAATAGGTTTTCTTACAGTATGTATGTACACCACAACTTTTAGAGCCCAAGAATTGATAAATTGCATTACTTACTGCATATATTTCCCGATAGTCTGTCTTGATTAATTTCTAAACAGTTGGTGATTATGATTAACCAGAAGTCAAGAGTTTTGAAATGTTAAGCAAGCATATTAGCCTATTAATTAGTTTCAATTCTAATTAATTGAGCATGCATTCTTCAACAAAGATGACAAGGATTGATCAGAATTTTACAAAACCTTTTTCGTAGTTGTCGATAAAGCATGACTCACCGCTTTTCAAAATGTAAAGAATGGTCCCCAATTCAAATTTTTAGTTAATTATGTAAATTTTTCCTTTTTTTTCTGGAGCTGATGATGCTATATATATATATATATAAAGAGGTGAAACTCCCACCTCATAGAGTAAAGATTTTTTTCCCATTTTGCAATATAATTTGTGAGAATTGAATTTGTATTTTCACTCTTAAAAGAATTGAAATCACTTAATACTCTAACACCTTATTCATCATGTTATTAAATTAGAGGTAAGTATCGAAACTTGCTATCTTGACAAAGGAAAATTAACCCTAACAAGTATTCATTGAGACAATGATTGCTCAACATGCGTGATAAAGGAAATGATAAGACATTGACTAGCACATTTATTTGACCGATGGCGAGCTGCCCCACGTGGCATAACAGCTGCCATTGCTTTTCCTTTACGTCTTCCTCCTTGGAGCATGGTCGGTTGAATTCCGGCATCTTCCTTTCTCAAATGCTTCAACTTCACCAATAAGTTTATTCTCTGCAATTAAAGCAAACTTGTAGGCAGCAACTATAGTTTGGTTGAAGTTCACAAGGGAGTGCTAAGGAAAGCAGTGCAAAGGTTGATAGATCTAGCTATTCCTTTCTATACACTGTAAGTCCATTTTACTCCTAAATCTTATATGCTTAACCTAGCTATAATCAACTAAAAATTCCCCCTTCTTTGGAAAGCTTTTCTTCCTTCATTTTTATATTTCCCATGTATATTAAAGCTACGATTGTGTTTGTCCTCTTCAAATTTGATAAGGGTTCTTGAGGACCATCAATCTAGTCAGCTTCAATCCATAAAATACCACCAAATGCTAACCTTTCTTGTTGAATTCCTTTCTAATTATGGAAAGATCTCTCCTTTTCTTGATTAACATAACTTCTCTTGGGATTTAAATAGATTTTCTTTCTTTTTTTTTGCTTTTTCTGATTGGCAAATAATCAAGAAAAACTTCAGTTAATATTAAATAGATCTAGCTAGTGCTAATAACAGCATACATATCGGATTAATTGCTCGCTCTTTATTTTCATGTTTTGGTGGATATGAAATAGATAATCAATGATTTCTTGCATGATAAAGAAAGTTTACACTATATTTTACTACTTGAGTTACCTATGCAGCAATGATGAGAGACATAAGAGATGATTAGTAGTTCAAAAGAAGTGGATTCTCCATCAGAAAAGGAGGGAGATCATGCAAGTAGTAATCATGATCATGGAAAGAGTAGTACAAAGGCTTCTTCATCTAGCCCAGCAACACCATGGTTAAGATTGAAAGATCCAAGAATTGTTCGGGTTTCGCGTGCTTTTGGAGGAAAAGATAGGCATAGTAAAGTTTGCACTATAAGGGGATTAAGGGACAGAAGAGTTAGGCTTTCAGTTCCAACAGCCATCCAATTGTACGATCTTCAGGATAGGCTTGGACTTAATCAACCTAGTAAAGTTGTTGATTGGTTACTAAATGCAGCTAAGCATGAAATTGATGAACTCCCTCCACTTCTAATTCCACCAGTCAATTTTGCCCTAAACCATCAAGCAATGTTAAGCAGTAGTGAAATTGGAACTTCTCAATCCAACAAATTGAATAGCAGCATCAGTTGGGAAGAAAATCAAGGAGTTGTATTAAGTTCCACTAGACCCAATTTTTGGACAAGCGATGCACATTTGAAGAATAAATCAAAACAAGTTGCTACAAGTGAGAAAGAAAATTGGACGACAAGAAGAAATGAAGAGGATAATAAACAAGAAAGCAATGAAGTTGCTACATCAAGTAGTTTCTTTCCTAGAACTACTCATTCTTCTTCCCCGGCGGGTTTGATAAACAGTGCAATCCCATATACTTCTTTTTTTCAATTAGAACATCCAAGTTTTCCTTTATCTCATATGGGAAGCCATGGATTTGCAAGTCAAACAGATCGTCATCATGATCTGCACACCCTAAATGCTATTCAATTACCATCCACTTTATCTTTATCATCTGGGTCACAAATTTTCCCTTATTTCCCTTCACATGCTACAACTGAAATAGATCATCCGAGACAAATAAACCACTTTCAGATGTTGACTCCAAGCGCCCAAAACCTATTCCCAAATTCTCTTACTCCAACTCCATTCTCTTTAAATCAATCTGCTAGACCTTTCCATTTCAGTGTAACAAACCCTAGACTTTTCCATTCCCATAATGGTGTAAGTCAACCTGATAAGGACCAGGATCAATTTCCTTCTAAATGACATATATCTACATACACATATATATATACACAAGGAGTACAAAAGCAAACAATGCAAAGCCTCAACTTGTTGTTATCCCGGCCCAGGGGAGAGGAAAAGAGGTAGTATAATTATTTCAACTTTAATTTAGTACCTAGTACAATTCTACTTGTCCCAAGTGTTCTCTGGAAGAAAAGTCTTGTTATGTTAATTATTTGTTCTAATAGATTACGACCTAATGTTTGTTTTATAATTTGTCTTTGGTCGTCAATTCTAGGATAGTTCTCGTTAATTTATGTTATTTTCTTAATTTTATTTTGTTTTCTAATTTTCCATGATACCTATGAGTTCTCTTTATAATGAATATTTTCAGTTGAACGACCAAAGTGATAGCTAGTTATTTATTTGTGTACAGTCATAATCTTAAATTAACCTATATTATTATCATGGCAATAGTGGAAAATTTTTAACAAAATTGATTCAATGGTGGAAAAATTTGAATGGGATGTGGTTAGGGAGAAGAACGGGTGGCTGATCATTTTGCAAAGAAAAGAGTGAGTTCTTCTTCTCCATTTTCTGCTTGGCTATGACTTTACTAAGGTTTCTTGACCCAATTTTTATGGTGTTTCAACGTGTTGTTTAGCTTTACTGCTTCTATTCTTATGAGGCAGTGTTTCAGATTTTGTTGATTTTCGTTGTTGGTTATAGAGAATTTTTGAATCTTAGGTTGGGATGTATTATGTATAGGGTAAAGCCCGTTGGCTTGGGTTTAGATTGATTCATTTCTCCCTAATTTACACCTTCCTCTTCTATTAAGAAAAATTTTGTTGGTTGTCGGCTGATAAAAAAAAAAAAGCTTTTTATGTATATATATAGATATTAATTTATCAGCTGTATTGATGTTATTGTGCTTAGTTAATCATGTATTGAAGTTCATAGGGATCAAGGAAATTAAAGAAAAAGATATTCTGGAACTTCTGTTTATGTAAGCAAAAAAGTTCCAGAAGTTGAAATCCTAAAGAAGAAAAAGAGCCACGACAGAAGGTTTCTTTTTCTTTTCATATATATAGGAAATAACAGAAAAAAAAAAAAATAGTGAAGAAGAAGAAGAGAGATTAATAATTTTATATACATCCATATAGACATTGTACTATAAGTTTGGCAGAAGTGGTGTCAACTTGACACAAGATCCAACGAGATAATGGAAGGGAATAGCAGCTTTAGATAGTCTCAAGAGACACTGAAAGTGCATCCAAAAAAAATATCGTGTCGTGTGGTCCTTAGCAACATATATATATGAGGGGGAAGACAAGCTGTAATGTAAAATTAATTAGTTTGGAAGTAACCTCGTTTTGTTCATGTGATGGAATTGAGTTAATGGGTTTCGATGTCTAAGTATTTGTCTTGAATTGAGCCTTTTTGTCACATGAACAAAAAAGAGGTTACTCGACGTATAAATACACATACATGCATATGGGATAATTATATATATATATATATATATATATATATATATATATATATTTTGCATGTATCAGAAGTGCATTTAAAATTTTTTTATGGGTAAAAATAATTTTTATTAAATTATATTATCCAGTAAAAATTTATTTTATCTAGGTATTATTTCAAGTCATTAGGCTTTCCATTTATATTCGATCTAACTTAATTAACTTTAAAATAAAAAAATATGTTCAAAATATCATATACACCAAAATGAAAAAAATTAAAAACTATCCAAAATTGTTAATGTAACTAATAACTAAATTATCATAATATTAAAAAAAATACAAAACCAATCCACAGGCGTCAAAGTGTCTCCACAACCAATCATATTGAGAAATTATAGTCCAAAACATTTACATAGTCTTTCCATCATGATAACAAAATAAGAAAATCTTCGTGTGTTTCAACTCTCTTTTAGTCTGCAAAATGATTTTGCTCTTTACATATATATAAGAATTGAACTAAACATAAAAAATCACATATGCTATTAAATCTACTGAATAGTAATCTCGGCTTCTTCGTCTTTTTTATTTAGTTAAAACCCCACACATCACATTTTAAATCAAATTCAACAATCAATGATTAGAGTTTGAACTAAAATTAAGAAAATAATTCTATAGCCTTGGAAATTGCTATTAGTTCAGGTTCATTAGAGTCAATAATACCAGCAGATTGAAAAAAATAAATACTTTACCTCACCTTTATTGTTCCTTAACACGCCACTGAAACTAGCAGGACTTGATTTTTCTCTTGAAGCTCCATCAACATTTAACTTATATATGTTACCAGTAGGAGCTCCACAAACCAACTGTATCAATACCTTACATCATAGAAAATAGAAGCAAACTTAGCTTTTAAAAATTTGGAACTTCTGAATTTTATGCTATCCACAACTTCATCATAATTCTGAATATTTGAATTTTGAATTTGGAACTTCTGAATTTTATGCTATCCACAGATATTGCTACTTTACAAGGAATTCAAGCAGCCCATAAAGATTTTAAATTGAAACTCACCTCAGATTTACCTTTAAGACCATGCATCCAAGCTATTCTACCCCCGCCTTGTTAGAATACTGAAATGGGCTGTAATAGAGTTTCTAGCTGCTGCCATTGATCCTCTTCAAAGGATCTTAACTCCCTTAACCATTTTAGCTTCCAATGACACACCATTGAAGAAGTAACCACAATTCCTTACAAATCTTTCTTGTCGGAGCCAATTTGGATAATCTTTGAAAGCTTTACAAAAATACTAACCTAAGATTTAAAACAACCCCTAAAAACAGCAGCTAACAATAATAAGCAACTGAAAAGTTAAACAACAAAGTTGAAACATCCCAAAAATAGATCAAATAACCGTAGCAAATTCATAGCCAAGTATAAAATAGAGTAGAGCTCACTCTTTTTTTTTTCGCAAAATGATCAGCCGTCATGTTCTTCTCCCTAACCACATGAACAAAACTCATGCCCATTCAATTTTTTCAACATTGCATTTGAATCAATTTTGTTGAATATTCTTCACCATTGTCATGGCCTTCTAAGATGATTTGTGATCCGTGAAATAGCAGATTTTGAGTTTTTAAGATCAGAATCACAGAAAATTTCCAAGGCTTTGTGCAAAGCCGTTGATTCTGCAGCGATCGAATAAAGAATATCAGCTTTTTCATAAAACGAACATTTTATCTCACCTTTCCTTAAAACTCCCCCACACCAGCAGGACCAAATTTACCCAAACAGGACTCGTCAACATTAAATTTTACACACCGTTTGAAGGATTGTGCCATTCAAGTCTAGATTTATCCACTTGTAATACATATATGCAAAATCTAAAACAAGAGCAAAATATAGAAGGTTGCTCAGTCCAGTCTCTGAAACCATATGGAATCCAAGCAAACTTAGCCCTAATGACCTCAAAACTTCTCGTCTTGACTTCATCAGCCACTTTCGAGCACTCATAAAAAACTCCTCGAAATGCCAACCTGAGAATGTGGAAGCAACCTAACGTAAATCATTGAATTTAACCTAATGGTTTTTTTCCTTCCTTTTTCAATATTATTATACGACAAAGCACGAGGCTATTAACTTCTCTCCAAAAGGTCTTACTCAATGCTAGAAGATAAATTAGAGCAGAAAGCAAAATAACTTAAAGCTCCCGGCGAGGATCGAACTCGCGACCTTTCGCTTACGAAGCGAACGCACTACCACTATGCTACGGAAGCCATCGCGCTACCTCATTTACGCTTTTTAATATATCAATATTATACTTTGTTCCTGCTTCTACCCAAAACTTCAGAATCGACATTAGTTATCCTATTACATTTTTAATTTTATTGAATATATTTTAGCTAGAAGTGTATTAAGATTTTTATTTTTTGAGATTTTTTCGGGACTGGATTAACTGTTCATAAATGTAATTTTCGAAAATGTCTATAATTCTTCCACGAACTTTAATTTTTTTTTTAAATTTGCTTTGTGTTTTTCTTGCCTATTTAATAATATTTTGGTATATGTAAAGACTTTATAATAAAATATAAAAGCTATATATATAAATTTCTATTGAAAACAGATATTTGTAGATAAAAAAACAATATTATATATATATATATTCATGTCATTTATAAATTAAATAGACATCTATATATCTTTAGAACTAGCAATGGAAAGATTGGTTGACTGCAATCCATGTTTTGATGGAGCTAAGGCATTCTCCTTAGATGCAAAAGTTTTAAAATTATATTAACATTTTTTCAACAGGAAATTACCAATTTTTAAAATCGTAGTAATAACAAAATTTAATTAAAATAGTTATACTCTCAACACAAAACATTTTTATTATCCAATGCTTATTTGGTTGTCAAATTAAATTCCTACTTGGGAATTTCGTTCAATTAAAATATATATAACTAATATTAAAATACTTCATCGGTCCATTTTTATTTTGTTTACGTAGTGAGTAAAAAAGCAGTTCAAACATGTAAATTACACCATCCATTTTATTATTTTAAATAAATTTTTTAATTTGGGTATTTCATTTACATAGGAAAACTTACTTGAAATCCATTTTGCCTAAAGTGAAAAAATTCATTTTGTCCTTTATTTTTTTAAAATTAATTAATTTTACGTAAGTTTATATATAATTTATATTTAATTTGTATTTAATGCTACTTCATTAATTTATTGATGTGTTGAGAGTTAAAAAAAAGAAAAGGAAAGCCTAATTCGTAAAAAAAATTTGCCCAGACAGAGGGAATATAATAAAAAGTACTCTTTAATTTGATTAAAGTATTTTTTATTTGCATAATTATTTTAATTACAATAATTCTTCTCCATTAATCTGCCATTAAAATTAAAAAGGAAAAAAAAAAGGAGTGATGAGATGAATTTTAGGAAATTGTTATATTTAATTACATTTAGTAAAGATAATGGTAAGAATAAAGAAAATTAATTATTAATAATTTTTCTCGTTCCATGTAGGAGGAACCGAAGAAGCCAAAAAGGAAAATGGCATTTGCTGCTAATTTACAGGTTAATTTGCAATCTAATCCCAATCTTTGTTAGCGGAGACCGAAGAGAGAAACTAAAATGAAATGGGGGTGAAATTAAGTGATTTGAATATTTTGACAGCTGTCAACAATAATGTGGACATTAGAGCGCATTTTAATCCACACACGCGTGGAGCTATCATTGCTCTAGTTAAACTAATTTCTCTCCGTCTATAAGTAACAGTACAACAGCTCCGCTCTGTCGAACTCAAAATCTCAAATCTCACTCTCCTGTGATTCCATGGGGTTTTACCAGGGTCTAAATTTCAATTAAACCTTATTTTCAACATAGTCCAAAACCAAAACCCTTAAGTACCTCTGTTACCTTTCCAATTCTAATTCCCTCTTTAGCTAGGGTTCCATCGGTGCTCGATTGCTGCTCACTATAGCTCCGGATTTCTGTTTCAATGCTCTCTAAGCTTCGATAATATGTTTTGTGGTCTTCCGACGCCTGGTTCCTTTTGCAAACCCTAGAATGCAAACGGTAAGCATTCAGCTTTTTTGGATTTGTCTAGGGTTTGCTTGAATTTGCATTGGGTGGCTAAAAATGTCGAAGAAATGATAAAAAAAAAAAAAAAATTGAACTGTGTGGATGTCTCCTTGGAACTATGGAGCGGAAGTACTTGGTGTATATCTGTTGGACAAGGCAAAGTTTTTCCTTTGATTTTGTGATGGTTTGCCTTCGATGTTGCCTGATTTTTTTTTATCTGTGTATTTCTCTTTTATGGAATCATTTTGGTCATTAAAGTAGGGACTGAATTTGAGACTAGGGCCAGTATTTATCTCATTAGACCCAGTTTAGAGGTTAATTGAACTATTTAAGATTCTAAAATATCGATTTTATTTTCTTCTCTTACTTTCTTACAGCAATCAAACGAGGTTTATGCAATGAATTGGTGATTTATGGGTGTGAGAATGGTACTTTCGGATGTCTAATATCAGGTGAAGTGATATGAGGTGTTGAATATGAGCCATGGAGGTGGGGAGAGTGGAAGAGTGCATGAAAAATCATTGCATGCAAAGAGAAAATCTGGTGCAAGTGCTGACGAATTCGCCCGAGCAGTTGCAAAGATAGCTGTTGCACAAGTATGCGAGAGTACTGGATTTCAGACTTTCCAGCAGTCTGCTCTTGAAGTGTTATCTGACGTCACTGTCCAGTATATACACAATCTAGGAAAGCTTGCACAATCGTACGCTAATTTAGCAGGCAGAACAGGTAGTAACACATTTGATATTATTCAAGGATTGGAAGAATTAGGTTCTCCACAAGGGTTTACTGGCGCTTCTGATAATGATCGTTGTATTGCAAGTTCAGGTGTGGTTAAGGAACTTGTTCAGTATGTTACCATCACAGAGGAAATCCCATTTGCCTATTCTATTCCTCCTTTCCCAGTTGTTAGAGAAAGGAAGCCAGCTCCAAGTTTTTTGCAAATTGGTGAGGAGTCTCCTGAGGAGTGCATTCCAGCTTGGCTACCTGCATTTCCTGATTCTCAGACTTACCTTCAGTTGTCCACAGGGAACAAAGGGGCTTCTGATTCTAACACACAAAAGATTGAGTTGGTAAGACCGCAGGCAAGGACAGATAGGTCTGTATTGAACTTGCAGCAACAGTTGCCTTGTAACGGGTCTGGGGGACCTTTGGCTGTTGCCCCTGTTGGAGATTCAGAGGCAAAACTTGCCAGTGAAGGTAACCCATTTCTTGGTGCACCTTTACAGTTTGGAGAGAAGGAAGTGTCCCACGTTATTCCTCCATCTAAGCTCTCAAATGAAGCTGCTGAGAGAAATCCCATTGACCAGAATCTTCTACATAACCATGTGTCAGTGCTGAATACATTTGCTCCAGCCATTGAAGCAATGAAGAGCAGGTTGTGTGATTCTGATGAGGGCCAGAAGAAGGTTCTTTTGAGACAAAGACCTGCCGTGCAATTTAAGATTGGGGTTGGAAAGAAGTCCACAGAATTAAGTTCACACAGTAAGGGTTTTGCCAAGGTTAGCCCATTGTCTGGAAAAGATATTGAAAAGGATGACAAGAAAAGGAGGGCTGAGATAATTCTAATGCAATCTACAGAGAACCCAGAGGAACTGACGCAGTTGTAAATTAGGTTCCGTTAGAATCTGTATACTTGATTAGGAAACTAGCAGCAGAAGCTGGTTCTGAGTTGTTAAAGTCAGGGCTTGTGGTTGCCAGCATATGGCTGTAGATAAGGGGAACTGTTCCCACTTTAACAAGTTTTGAAGGTATGTGCATGTCAGTTTGTCAACATATATCCTTGTTAGTGAATGATTCTTTTTAGTGGAAATTCTTGTTTCTTGTTTCTCCATTTCTGCTCACACTAAACTTTGCTCAACATCCAGATAACAGAAACGCATGGAATGAATTGCTTTCAACATAATTGAATTTGAATCATTATATCATGTTATTTAGCTAACATTTTTATTGAGGAGTTAGCTGCTTTTCAGAAGCATTTTCTTTATTTTCTGGAGTGAAACTAAGGCTGAAAAGTGAATGGCTTGCGATTTGAACTTTCATAATTGCATTGTTGATTAGAATATTGTATGGGAGACCAAAGTTTGAGTATGTATCTTATATGTTGCATCAGGGTTTATGGTCAACATGTTATAGAACCACTTTCGGCTTTTAAGCTTTCATTTTTTGCTTTTATTCCATGGTGGAAGTCCAAAATTTGCTACCACTCACTATCATGCGAGATGAAATATGCAGAGTTCTATAAGGTAGGCTTTACTTTTCCTCACCATTATCATGTCACTAAAAATAGTGAATTTAAGTAAAGATTGAATAAAGTTGTCTATTTTGTAACGAATGTAAAGTTATTTCAAATCAGAAACGATAATAGTGAGTGTTCTATGACTGTGACTGGGAATTAATTGGAAGGCCATTTGTTTCCACAATCTAATAAAAAAAAATTTATGCTGTAGGACTCCAAGTCTTTGCAATTATCTACCTTTTTTGTCCAATGGTTTTGCACATTACTAGCAGTCAACTTTTTGAGAAGATTTGCAGGATTGTGCTTATTTCCACCCCCTTAATATCTTCTTTATTGTGGGTGAGCTTTTGCCCCTCTTTTAGATTTTTCACATGCATTTATTATCATGACAATTCAGTAAAATTACCAAATATTGTAGTAAGAAGAAAACTTGAAGTGGATAAAACATTTAGGACCAGGGTTCTGTTTTTACTACAGAAGATTTTTTCTCCAGCAACATATTTTCCAATGTTTGGAATATTTAAAAATAATTGGTTAATGCTTTATTGGGCATTTTGTTTTGTAGGTCAAAAAGGGAAACTGAGTTGTATTGCAATTGTCAAAATGGGAAATCAGTTTCTGAATTTTTAATGAACTTGTAAACTAGAAGAGAACCATGCTGGCAAATATTCATTATCCTTGTTATGATCTATGGTTATTATCCCCTATCCACTGTCTTTTGGTGCAATTTTCTCTTGAATTCAACCGTAAATAGAAAAATGTAAAATTCATTTCATTTTTTTATTCACTGAAACAAAAAAGGATTTCCAATGTGCTCACAGATAAAATAAGTTCAAACTAATTCTCTGTATTACAATTAAACAACAAAAATCAAAATTTTCTTAAAAAGATTCTCCAAGTTATTTTCTACAAAACAAATGGAATGATATATGAATATTTATTTATTTGCTTTGAATTTTTTTTCCTGTAGTCCACTGTTTGCGTTCAATAAATTAGATACATTGTTTCCTTTCTTGTTTATGATGGCATTTTCTTTTTATAAAGGAAGATCATGTGCTCGAAGCATACCAGACGTGTGGGCTTTGGGGAGGGTTGATATTCAAAGCTTTCCCCTTACTTTCTTAGGTAGGCTGTTACCATTGCTTGAACCTATGACCTCTAAGTCACAAGTGGAGAAACTTTACCATTACACCAAAGCTACCCTCTTGTGGATTTTTCTTTATATATTCAACTAATTTTAATACATTGACTTTACACTACATTTTTTCTCTGAACATTCTCGGTTTTGAAATTTAACTTGGCTAAAGGTAGTTCCATTAGGATGCATTTCAATCTTAAGAATGCTGTTAGTTTTGATCTTTGGCCAGTATGTATCTAACAATGACCTGTAACTGGGGGATTTGTCTGTAGGGTAGTTTCTGTTCTATTGTTCTTAAGATCCTATAGTTCAGAAGGTGTTAGGCGACTGGATGGTTGGATGATGCCGTTTTTCCTTTGAGGAGGTCATATTGTTTTTGTTTGCCTAGTGTTCCTTTATCTATCCAGGGTCCTCTTGGGATGACAGAGTGGAGGACATTTATTGATTTCCTTAAGTTCAAAGTAGGGGAAAATAAGTGAGGTTATTTGGTCCATAGAGATTTATTTTGTAAGTTGAGAATTGAGATGTAGAATAGGTCTGGACAATGTAATTTAGTGTTCAGAAACATTGTGTTGATCAAGAAATATGATGCAGTTCCCTTAAACCCAATCCTTCTTGGTATTTGATGATTAGCTGTAAGTATGTCTTACATGAAAAAAATTGTCTGTTACAAAGGCTAGATTAAATGCTAGAGATGGAAGCCCTAGGAAATTTTTTTCACTCTTATCTTATGAACTTTTTCCTTCAGTGAAATAAGGCTAGCAATTAGACCATGTTTTCATTTCTGAGAAGACTTGTGGTTGGAGAATTTGCCATTTTCTGTATCCTTTGCTTGCCTTGTAGTCTTTATAGCTTTCATAATGCCTCCACTAGCGATTTCTAGCCTTTCGCTGGGATATTGTTTCTGGGAATTTCTATATTTAGATGCTAAAGAACAAGAGAGAGTTGATGGCTTCCCCCTATGTAATATTTTTTGATATGTCAATTTTCTATCGAGTCAGAGGGGAGGACTTGGACTTTCTTATAGCCAATAGTAGATGAAAGGCTAAATTGTCCTCTAAAGTTTAGGACTTTTGTTGGTCTTCATGTCTAATAGGATTAACTCTAACAATCTATTGCAAGTGACAAGACCACTGAAGTTATTATTAGTGTATCACTATCTCTCTCTCCTTCTCTTCCTTTTTTACATGGGTTACTTGGAGCGGAATTTTTGGTATATTTGGTGAAAGTAGAATTTGCAAGAAACTTTGGAGAATTTTGCAAATTTGCTGTAAGTGTTTGCAGGGCTCTGCAATGTTGCTATCTTTGATCTTATTTAGATTGAAAGGAATAGTGGAAGTTGCTGGATGAGTATGTGCTTGTGCAGTTACTCGGGCTTTTCAGTGGTGTTTGATTTCTAGAAATTTTGGAAGAGCTCATTCAGCTGGTGTCTAATGGGATTGCATAGTCTTTCCAATCATTAATTTTTTTTAGGAGAATGTCTTATTCTCTATATTTAGTATGTACTTTCTCTCTTTCTTTCTTTCACTGATAAAATTCTATCTCTTGTATGCATAATTTGATAAAAGCATTAAAACCATCAGTCTTTACCCAGTGGTGTGACTATCTATTTTAATTATCAACTTAAAGAACTGTATTCATCCTGCATGTTGTTACATGGTGAATAACAGTTGAAATTGGAACATTATGGGGATAGTCTTGATTGGGCAGGGTTATTGCCTAGCAAAATACCGTGGGTCCATGACAGACAATCACCTGCAGGTCTTGACAAAGCAACCAGCATGGAAAGAGAATCAGGACTGCAGGGAACATTGCTATTGATGCTCTATTAAGCACTGTTAAACATATTCATGCACATTTCCATTATTTTGGTTCTCATTTGCATTTGAATTTGTGTGATGGTGTGATTGATAGTAGTTTTGAGTTGTTGCATAGTGATATAATTTTCAGAGCGCCATGTATTTTTAGTGATTGACAATCGGACCTTCTCTCTTTCTTTCTGTCTAGAAGTCATATCGTTTTTATAGGACTGTACACAGGGTAATCCTTTTTGGGGCACTTTTTCTTATAAATTTGGTGTTCTTTTATTTTTTTTTGTTTTTTTGGCTGTGTGCTGCCTCTGCTTTCATGTCTTATTCTTTATTTTATTATTTTGTTTCTTGCTAAATAGGTGGTGGAAAAGAAGCAAATTGTTTAAGAACTATATGGTGTATAAACCAAATATCATTCCATTCAACAGATAATAACAAGTCAGTGCTCCTCGTTTTCCAAAAAAAAAAAAAAATAAAAAATAATAATGCTCCTTAAGTGATTCCCCATGCAAAATTACTATTCTGTTGAAGAATGATTCTTCTCTTCTTAGATGCTAGAAGCTAAGCAGATATAACAAATCTGTGGTCTAAAATTATGAGATGTGGAGCATTTATGCTCCATGGATCTGGGCATCTATGAATGCTAATCTGTAACATAACAATGCAAAGAATGTCATTAGTATAATCAAGTTGGGCATCACAAAAAATGTTTCTGTTGTTGTTCTGATTCTTTAAAGGCAAGAGTTAGCACCTCTGTGATATATTGCTCGGTTGCATATTTACTGACGGCTACTCATGAAAAATGAATATATTTAAGATTGTGCATGTTAGATAGCTAAATGTAACATAGCTAAAGGTAAGGATAGTTATTATGTATTCATTGTAATTTGAAATTTTAGTTATTTCTCTAACATACACATGCTAGACCTAACTTTTACTCGATAGCTTATTTTGATTTTCATCCAATATGTAAATGAAAAAAATTAAAATAATCCCCAAATTTGAACACCGGAAGAGGGAGAGACTGAATATTTGTGTTGAAATAGTTCTATGGATAGTGCTACTTGGAAAACTGTTGCCTGCAATGCCCGCCTGATTGCACTGTCAGACCAAGTGCCTCACCACTCACAACCTCACTTATTAAGTCTTTAAAAATCAATTGCTCAATATCCAGAACCAGCCCTGGAATTTCGCTACTACAAGTTGTCCAATATGTTGAGTGCTGCATCAAATCTGCCTGTAAGATGCTTCTCAAACTGTCATTCTCATCATCTAAACTGCACTTTGAGGCATCAACTTGCATTCTGTCTACCTTTGAGCATAATTCCCCTAAAAGTTGCTGTCCTCTTGGTCTTTTCGCCTCTAGCATATTTTGAGAGAGAGTATACTTGGAAGAACTTTCCAGAAGTAATTTGTGGGTTAGAATTTCATTCACAACATCAAATAAAAGTTTTCTTTGGATTTTGATATGATATTCTGACTGGGCAGTCTTTTTACCACTCTCCGCATCATTTGAATACTTTGTGCTTGCTTTGGCTTGTTCTAGAGCAAGAAATACATTTGGGTTGATTGGGTAGCCTGCTTGATGGTTGTGTACGATTGTAAAACTAGATTCAAAATCCTTCAGGATACCTGATGTTAATAGGATATCTGAAATGTATTTATGGTCTGGGTTTTTGCTATTGTAAAGGGGTGTAATTTCATTAGTGAAGGGTTCCTCATGAATAGATAACAGCTTTCTAAGATTCTGAATCAAGAAATGGATGTTTTCCACTTTCTTAAGATTGATCACAGAGTTGAGACTGGAGTTGTTGCTGCTAGAGTGATTTGCTTCCTCAAGACCCCACTCAACTTCATCTTCTGCAACAAGACAATTGAATGAGAACTAAAAAATAATGCATATTGTCGTAGACATAACTGTAAGAACTCTCTCTCTCTCTCTCTCTGGCTCTCATTTTCTTAGACTTGCTCATGTATAATTTCTAGTAGTCATTTATTGAGATGATCTATCTGTACTTTTCTAGCATATATTGCCTTAGTGTTTCTTATATTTCACCAAAGTACATATCCTAACTGTTTAAATCACCAGTGTACTTTCTGTTATCCCTATCTAAAGGAGTTTGATTAATTATATTATCTGGAAGTGATAATGTAAAACTTCGTCCGGTCACAACAACTAAATGGAGGAACTTGGTTTCTCACCTTTGAAGGCAATTGATTTCTTCTTAATGGGAGATGGCAAGTCGTCACCATAGAATGTTGCATCAAGAACAGACACTGGACTTGGTTGTTCTGAGGGAGCTGCTACCGGTTCTGCAATTGATCTCGATACTGGTTTCTGTATGAGAGAAAATGAATCTGTCGGGCAGACAGTATAAATGTTAAACAGAAGAACAAGAGGAAGGAGACGCACTCTTTGTCTCTGCTGAGCTTTCTGGATAAAGCTGATATTTGCCTTATTAGATCTATCAGTGCTCGAGACTTCTTCATCAACCTGTGAGGCCATGCTAATGGTGCTCTCTGACTGCATGGACAATGCATCCCCTTGGTGGCTCAAATCTCTCGCAGCGCTACCAATATCACTGGATTCATCATCAGTTGGCTGCAAAATGAGAGATTTCGGTCGTGGTTTTCTGCGTGGGGAGCCTGATTCTATTGGTTGTCTACTGGATTGCCTTCTGGTCCTGATTGATTCTGATGATGGGGTTGTTTGACAAGCTTGGTTCTCCAATCCAAGCTTTTTTGGTTGCTGTCTTAGGTTCAAGGTTCCGGGGCTCTTACCAGAGTTGGTATTCTCTCTAGCACTGGACTGAGGCTCCTTTGAAGGCTGCAACTGTCTTGTCAATCTTGCAACAGTATTTTTGTTGGTTGTACGGGAAGATGGACTAGACCGATCCCTGAGATTATTGGCTCTAGGAGTTAGATCTTTAGCAGTTCTGCCATCTGCAAAGTCAGCAGTCTGGGGTTCATGAAGAACTGAAAAACTCTCAACTGGGTTTACTGAAGAAGAAGGATTACCGGCTTTTTGGATGAGTTTGGCTGGTTTCATAATCACAATTGGGGATTTAAAACTTTTTGTGGAATCAGTCTGCCTGGTAAGTGTAGTGGGGCTGTTGCTCTGGAGGTCGCAATGTTTGGATGACTTCGAGTTCTGATGAATACTGCCTTTACTACTAGGCTCGGTTTCTAACCTTGCAGCTTTGGTCTCTAAGATCTCCTTCGTCTTCTGCATTGCTTCAAGTATTTGTTTAAGAGCTCTAAGATCCTTTCCAGATCTTTTGAACTCGAGCTGTGCCAATCTTTTCTCTATTTCACCATAAACAGTGAGAGAGGTGTCTGGTGCTTTCGGTATATTTATCCGATTCTTCAAAGCTGGTGTTTGAGAATTTCTGTTTCCATCTAGCTGCTTCCATGGTGCTGTTTCTATTGGAAACTTTGAGTTTGGGATAGGCTTCTTGACCGAATGAACTTTTCTCAGCCGGGGTGAGGTAGGTTCCGTGTGAAGATTTCTTGCTGAACCTGGAATTTTGTTTGGCTTGTTCTCATCAGTAGTTCTTGATAATCCAAGGAAAGTATCCTTTTCTACACCTGGGTGTGCTTTGATCTCTCTTGCCATATTCCCATCGGCTGACATGGAATTTGGAAGCGCTTCCAATCCCATCAACTTGGCTACAACATTAGACAGTCGCATACGGCTTTCAGGTTCTTCATCTTGGTTTGAGAAATTGTTTAATGTACCATCTGCTCTCTCTAAATTTCCTAAAAGATCGTTTGATTTCATTTCAATAGCACCCCTTCCCGATACTGCTCTGCTGTCCAATGATAGCCTTGGGAGCTCCTTGAGTTTTATGGTGGATTTCAATGCATCCCTTGTTTCCCTTCCATCACAAGAGAACCGTCGAGCATCCTTCAGTTTCAAAGTTTTCCCTTCACTCAATTTAGGAGGTGCTTCACGAAGCTTATGAAGAACTTGGAATGATTCCTTTGAACCTGAAACTTTAGGGTTGAAAGATTCAGGATGTTGAAAAGGTCTTGGAGAATCAAAGTACTTCAATGTTTGGCCCCCAGTTTCACCTTTGTTTGCAGTTTTAACTGATAAGCTACGGGCTTCTCTGTAAATGGAGTCTTTGACAACATCTCTGAGATCAGGGGATTGGTGGCTTGACCGGAAAGACGCATTTGGTTGGTATTTGGGCGAGTCGAGAGCATGAACATCAGGAACAATGGTTTGATTGAAACAACGTGGTTCAAGAAGAGGAACATTATTACATTCTAATGATGAAAGACTAGAAGAACATGTAGATGAAAACGAGGTTCTTGATGATTCAGTGGAGACTCTCTGTTTCTCTTTGATGGCCTTCTTTTGATTTTTTTCCTGAAACAATTTGCAAGTTACATTTCACTTCAATATTTTTGTTATACATGTATTAAAGAATTGATAAAGGATCTCAATGCTTGCTCACTGTGGTGCTTTGGACTGCATTCTTCTGTTCTTTACTGTCGTTGCCACTTTGTCCTGGAGAATAGGTAAAATTGTTAGATGTAACAAGCTTGGAATACACAACAGGGTAAGCCAAAACAACAACAACAATAAGAATAATCATAAAATTGCTGAAACATTATAAAACCATAAGATTCTTGAAAAAGAAAATTGTGCTGAAAAGTATATTCCCCAATTCAAAGGCAATTTCTAAGAAGCCTATACTGAATGATTTTAGCTGTAGCCCCCCAAAATGATAGAAGCTTAATTATTGTGATAAAAATTGAATTATAAGAAAATGCGATTAAGAGCTTCTAATTCTTAAAGTCAATGGCTATGAGGCTAATTAAAAGCCGATAAGGCTGTTGATTAAAATGCTAAATTTAGTATTTGATGGAGATGCTCAGTTTCGCTGACCAACAAAATTTGCCAATTTTACAAGCAGTAAAATAAATAAATAATAATAATTAAAAAAGACGCCTAAAATATAAGAAGAAACTATAACTGAAAAAGCACTATTGCAAGAAAATTAAACTGTGCAACTACTCATTTGTAAGTATGCATATTACTGATTATACAGAAGGTAACCTGCATTGAAAATAAACTGGAAGACTATATACCTGATGATGGAAGACTCTTGCGGTTTTGGCCCATTGCACGGCGGCCACCGCCAAGAAAATGGTGGCGGTCAAACAGTTGAAGAATACCGTTCATACATCCAATCTGCTTCTGCAGATCTGGATTTTCATCTGGTAAATTATGAATGAATTTTGCAGACATCTTCTCCTATCTTTAACTGATAAAACCCAAAAAAATTCTGAAGAAATTTATTTAATATCCAATTCTAAGTCTCTCTCTTAGTAAGTTAACATTCATCGAATCTCGAAATGCAGAACACGCAAATTCTGCATTGAACGTTAAATGTACTACGAATAATATGAACTGTTTCTATAGGCTTCTCTGTAAGACAAGATTATAGTTGCTTTTTTTTTATTCTGGGTTTGAAGAAATTCTTTAATAGTAGCAGAAGAGAATGAAAAAACAAGATTTAAACATTAAAGGAAAGAAACAAAGAACCACTCATCATTACTCTACAAATGTGTAAGATAATTGTTTCTCGGGTTTCACAGAACAAGGCAAAACAATATCTCCTGCCAAAAACCAAAAGGAAAGAACAGAACAATAGATAAAAATTCTCTAAAAAGAAAGAAAAGGAAATAAGGGAATTAAGGGACCCAACAGCCTAACAGTTACACATTCATGCACTTAGCCCCACATTCTAAGGACTATGAAAATGAAAATGCAGCAGAGAAAGAGAAGTTCTTCTGCAGACCCAAGAAGAGATGTTTTTTTGGGTTTCCTCACATAACAAAAACAATACTTTCTCTTTTGGCTCTCTTGGAAATAAAAAGGGCAGCTACAATAGGCTAAGAAGGCTTTTATACTATTCTTTATTTTGAAAATTGCTCATAATATATATAAGAAAATCTGTTTTGAAGAGAACGAGAAAATGGTGCCTTAATGCAAAAACCTTTTTCTCCATTGCTGTATTTACGTAAGAGGGATAAGAGCAAGAGAGAGAGAGAGAGAGAGGGATTTATTAGAGTTCAAACCAAAAATAAATAAATAAATAAATATATAATGGTATTAATCAGTAAATAGCTTAAAATAATAATAGATAAGATATAGCAGAAGAGAAGAGCAAAGGGTGTATAGTGAATATGTGGGTCAGATCTGCTAAGGTCATTTTTTTTTTTTCTTCCACTTTCATGTGGACAAAATAATGGTGGAGATGGGACCCTCTGGACCTCTCTACATGAGCATGTGGAGTCTGTCAGTGAGTGGAAGAAAGTATAACAAAGTGGATTTATGTACTGGAAAAAAGGGCCTCCATTCTTCGATCTCCAATGCTCTTTTTTCAACAATTCTTTCTTTATTTTAATAATCCCTGAACTTTGCTAAATTTTTTTCATTTTTTATTTGTCCCCCAAGTGGATTCCTAGCTATTGCCTCTCATTACTTCTTACCTTTGACCTGACCATAAGCAAGAATACAAAAATCTACTCTTTTTTTTTATTATTATTACTGATGGGAATTTACATGTAAGAAATTATTTAAGCTGTAAAACACATTTAAATTCTGTCAAAGATCTTTTTCTAAGGTCGAGAATTTAATAACTCACATCCAAAAAATAGTGTAAGATATTTGGGAAATATTAAAAATTAATCTCATAGATAATAATAATAATCTTTCTATTGATGAAAATTTGTGAAAACAAATAATGGGTTTTACTGAACTTCAAATATTTATTACTGTTACCATGTTTATTTTAATGGGTTTTTTTCTTTTTTTTTTTTTTTTTTCTTTTTTCACCTCCTAATGCCAATCAGCTTGCAAATCTGTAGCATCTCAATGTATAATACACCCTTTTACAGCACAAGTTAGGTCACTAAGAAGGCTCGTTATTCTTGGAATTTGTGGAGAATGAGTCCTTGGCAATTTTAGTAGTACCCTTTTCTTTTTGCTTCTTAGTTAAGTTCAAATCAGTTTCTTTCGCTTCTTAGTTAAGTTCAAATTAGTTTTTAAAATTAGGGTATTCTCCAAGTGCAATATAATTTCAACTAACCCTAAAATTTTTCTTCTCATTTGCAATAAAAGTTTGAATTAGTCTTCAAGATTAATATAATAGTCGTGAAAATTTCAAAACACGGAATCAAACAGTTCCAAACTCACAAAAAGTCGTATTCTTGAATGTCTATTATTTTGGTTTTAGTACTTCTCAAATTTATGCTATCAAGATAAACTGCCATTGCAAAGGATTTTTGGCTATATGTGCCCTAAATTTATGCATGAACAAAGAAGAAAGGTGGTCCAGAAGAAGATATATTACTAGTTGCTAGATTTTAAGGTAAGACACTAACAGTACTTTTAACCTCAAGTGTTTGTCTGTTCGAGCTTCAAAAAAACTATGCAGAAACACAGATATCATTTTGGCCTGTTATTACTGTAACATACGACTATGTACTGATACTTGATAGGGCTCCTCTCCTACACTTTCTCATTGGGTACTTCAACATGTTATTTGGGTAAATGAGTATTTCAACGTTGTATTCTTTTTGCATTTACACATTTCTAGCAACCTTAGCTTGTGACAGAAAAATAAGACATTTTATGGGAGATCAGAAGATATACATAAAGACCATGTGAGAGCATGCCAGAAAACATTAATTCAAAATATATATTTTCTTTTCCTTTTCAGTTTATATATTTTTTTATTTTATTATAAAAGAATTTGAATAATGGGTGTATTTAGGTTAAAAGATAAAAATTTAATGTTGAAATGAATTAACAACAATATGTTATTATTTAAAATAATAACAAAATTACATTCCTTGTATAATTATGCTAATATATTTTATTGATGAAGGTACCTTTTGTTTATACTTTAACTTCAATAATTAGTTGCCCCTACCAAAAAAATTCATTCTGCTTATACAGCTTTGGCAGGAAGTGCACATGGACCGACTATTCAAGAATTAAATTTTGTAAAGACAACTATTTTGCACAAAGCAAGAATTTTTTCCAAGATCGTGAAATTGTGTAATGAGAGATACACATTATCCTTAAATTATGCAAACTAAAATCATTTAGTTAAATTATCCTCACCTAATTAAGGCAGCTAGCTTGTCCCCTAAGACCATCCACATGTCTTTTTTACACCAATAAAAATTAATTACCTTTCTTTTTTTTTTCTGAAAGAAAAAAGGATCAATTGCCTTTTTTATATAATAAAGTGATAGCTTAATTGTACTCAATTGCTGTATTGCTAGGGTTTAGCTTCTACATATGATATTGTAATTCTTACTGTTTATAAGAACAGTGAATGTGTTACCTATGGATTGTGGCTCAGTTTGCAATACAAGCTGGACATATAGAAAGCGCTCTCGAATTTGATCTCCATTGAACGTACCTGTAGCATTTATGTTAATATTTAAAGTTTGAGTGAATGTCCTATAAACTACAAAAATAAGTTTTTTAATAAGAAAAAAAAATATAGTCCTAAATATGTGGGAAATTAAATTATTTTTGTCAATATTAACTAATGTAATTATAATTTTTTTTAACTGCCAAGTAAAGAAAAAAAAAAGATATTCGTTTTCCTTATGAGCCAAAATTATGCATTTATTCTTTTTGTCCCTTTTCATGAATCCAAAGATTTTAATTACTTTATTCTTTTCCTTCCTTTAGAGATACAAGTTATTGTATATTATTCTTTGGATAATTATATTTTTGAGGTCTAAATTTTTTTCAATTTTGACATATTTCGATATTTAAATTTTCATTTATCAAATTTAATCTCCAACCCAATAGATAAAATTATTTTAATTAGACGTATTCGGTTAAATTTATTTATAAAAATGTTAAAATATATGTTTTTTATTTTTAATAACTTTTTTTTTGTGTGTAGGCTCAAATTTGACCTCAAATTTATTTATTTATTTGAGATTTATAATAATTATAATTGAATAAGCTTTAAGCCTTTAAAAAAAAAAGACAAAAGCATTAAATCAACAACTGTATATAATAGCTGTTTGAACAATTTATTTTATTATTTTTATACAATATAAATGACAAATTTGTAATGCCACTTGGCTTCCATGATAATTAAAATTATTATATTTGATATGGGAAGCATGTCACGTGCTTCGTTTAACAATTCGTTGTCAAAGTTGGGATGCTTTTGGTTAATTTGAATATGCCAATCCTCAAAAAGCCAGTGTATATATATTAATAGTTTCTTTGGCAGGGTGTGATGCAAAAATAATTAGAATCGTTAATTCATTAAATTCGTAAAAATTCTTATGATTAATAAAAATGGAATGAAATGGGATTATTTATTCACAAATAATATAATTTATAACAAATGAAATGGAGTAATTAAACTGATGAAACAAATAAGCTAAATTAACAATATTTTCTTCTGTATAACCAAAGAAGAGAATGAGATTATTATTGGGATTATTATTTAAAAGATGAAGAAGGTAGATGTGAGTAGGAGAATTAGGTGTAATCCTTTTCGTTCTGCAATGACAGAGTTGGCTGTGTGGAATGAAAAGCCTCCTTCAACTCAATATTATTATAAACAAGAAACAAAGAATTAGTAAAATAAAGATGACCAGACCAATTTTTTCTAATAATGCAACTGAGATTCGTCCACAATAGAGGGATCGTCCCCATTTGCCGCGCTTTTAGATAATTCTCAAAAAGGTATTTTCTATATATATAATCAAAAGGTATAATCTCCGAGCATAAAAAGTTTTGACCATCACGCTAAAGCTTACTATTTCAATAATATATTATTTGTATTGACAATTAAACTTTAATATTAATAAAATATATTTTTTTGTTCATTTAAGGAAGCTTAATATTTTGACAAAAATTTATATATCTCATGTCGGTATCGTGTTCCATGTCCCGTGTCCGTGTCTGTGCAACCCAATAGAAAACTTATGATTCTTTCACATTTGAAAGCAAGTTAGTTATCTCATACACCATGTAATTTGGAAGAAGTTTGTGCTCTTTTTCCTCTGTTTTATATATATATATATATATATATATACACAGACATTAGGCTTAACACATGGGATTTGATAAGAGAGTACGAGCGATGGTGATAGTTACATTGAAGGGAGGAGAAAAAAGGGGGTGCAAAACCACATGCAAAAAGTGAAAGTATCACATGACATGAGGGATGCCTTAACTTCAATGGGCAGGGACCAACTAAGCCATCTCAATCATCCAAAACTAAGTTCCAAGAAATTAAGCATTAACTACACCTTGCTCACCAATATTGCCACATGATGTTCCCCACTTATCCCCAAATCATCATTTCAATATTATAGTAAGTCAACAACAAGGGATAATATTCATATCCGCATGTTTCTAACTATCATCAAATGCAACCAAGGTTGTAGTGGATGATAATCACCTTTAAACAAGTGATAGTCTTGTGGGTACATTTAAACAAGTAATAGCTGTATGTTTAGGAAGAATGATATTCATTGTGGGGCAAAATCAAAGATTCCATCTTATCCCGTTGTTCACATGAGAGATTTGAACTATTAATTGCTTTAGCCTATATAATTTGCAGCACTCTTTTTGATTTTCCAAATTCATCCATACCTAAACCAAGCAACCAATTAACAATATGCAATTTGGGTAAATTTTACAGGTTTAAGGAGGAACATGCATGGTAATGAAGCTATTGCCTTAATGCCCAAGTCTAATTCACAAACTTTGAGGAAAGTGGACCCTACATAGTTGAGGAAGTTGCATACTTAAATCCCTTAAATTAATTAATTAATTAAGTTAATAATTTGAGGTCACGCGTCTCAAGAAAAACTTCTGTTGCTATAAAGAATTCTTTGATTTTGATTCCAATGAAAGTGTACGGTTAATAAAAGTCACTAAAAATTCAAATGTCAAATTGCCAGTTCATCAGAATCATAACTTATATCCATATTGCACATGACACGACTTGTGTATACATACACAGCTTACTGAATCGATGGTTCGATTGATTTCAATGATTCCAATTCAAATCAGAATAATGGTAATATTTAAAGAGGATAAAACCCATATTGGAAAACTAGTTTATTAATCCAAATGACAAATAGCACTTGCTGGATTAATTATCATAACTTAGATCATGAATTTAATCATTCACAATGCAAACACCTTCTAAACCAGTCCTTTTGCCCCCAGAAACAAGGAGAGACTAAGAATTGAACAACATAAATTAGAATTTTGGAAGTTTCAAATAAGGGATTCATTTACATTAATTACAAGATAAATGCTCGGTAATTGAAGCATAATTTACAATCCTCTATTTATGGAGCCTATAGCCAGCAGTTCAATCCACTATATATAACTCATGATAATCCTTTTCCTTGGTGGGTCTGAACATATTGTTATATGTCGTTATAGTTATCATATGTATCTCCGAGAGGCCATACCAATGTTAAGAAGACAACAAAATAGTACCATTCCTTTTGAAATTGGCAACCATAGAATATGATGATTTCTATATTGTCTCTTATTGTATGACATGACACTAACAAACTGTACAATATATATCAAAAGGAATGGGCAAAAAATAAACTGTTAGGAGTCAATACTAAATCTCTGCGTAGAAGAAGAAAAATGTGACTAAGAAGAAAAAGAAGCCATTAAGTTGTGCACTAAATCCTTGCACTCAGCTATTTTGTCAGGTTTTTGGTTATTAGGCCAATGGCTTGAAATTGAAATATGTATGCAATGTTTCATTTAATAGTGTCATGTGGCTTATCTGAAAGTGACAATTCATTGTGTAGAAAACTGGAGCACTCCTTGTGATGTCCATAATTCCTGAATTTGATCAAGATAGAAAATTTCAGTTTTATCAAGCTTTGGTTGTTAGCATCTTGCTTTGTTTTTTCTATTATCTTAATTACCTTTTTTTTTTTTTCCCTACTATCTTGCTTTATAAAATAGCACATGTGATCTTATCATTTTCAGCTTTGGCATCTGAATTATGATTGTTTAGGACATTGCCTCTAATCTAGCCTTTATATAACGTTTGGTCATATTTTATAGGTTTTGATGTTTTTAAGAAGTTTTCCAAGACCTTGAGAAGATGTTTTCATTAATCCTCCAAAGGTTTTGTTACGTCAATTTGGTCTTATCAATTTAGTGTTTCTTCCAATATTGACATGTCAATTACATGCCAATTTTCCTTACCCTCCATAAACTCTAACAGTTTAACCCATGTTTGATTGCCTAACAAGAACAAATGATGTTGGGTCTTCCTCTCATTCTTGACATTTTACTTTCAATATGTACCATGTGCATGCATTTCCTATCTAATCGGACTCATCTCTTTATGGGTAACAATTGTTTTTATGACTTTTGAGCATGGATGATGCAGCCATTTTTTGTATGTGTCTTCGGTTTTAGAGCCGATAAGGGTTCATCGAGGGTGCTTCGTCGTGGGAAATGTTTTACATGTTAAAGACAAAGACAAAGACAAAGACAGAATGAGTTTCAATAATTTCTAGTGGAAAATGAGTTTCAATAATTTCTAGTGGACCTTCTTTTCCCTTTTTTTTCTAATAGAAAATTCAATTAGCTTTTCCATTCAGTTCTTACTATGATTCAGTTTTGGTTCACAAGAGGAGGAAATTCTTCAGGTGCTGAAAGATATCAGGAATAACTTAATTTTGAGAAATTATAAATTCTTGAAATTAGTGCCTATATTATGTTTATCTTTTAATAGTTTCAAATTGTACCCTACCAAGGAAAATGCCAAATCAGGAATAATCCTGAGAGCTTCCTAGAAGCACGCACCATCCTGTAACCTGGGTATGCTCCAACATTGGCAATTGCAATCAACATCAACAGCAGAAAGAGCAATGCTTATGCAATAGCTCCAAAAACCTCACATAATTCATCAGAATGTTAAGAATCTTATTCCCAGTGTCATGTCAACATCTTAGATGAATCGAATCACTGCCATTATACTTGACAAACAATGAAAAGAAAATCAGATATCTCCCATTCAAAAGCAAAATTCAAATACAATAATGTCCAAGCAAGCACTGCAAAACACCTGCATGCTTGGAAGTTTGTATAAGGATTCAAATTCGGTTTAGAATGCAAAAAGCCTTTAACATGAATCAGAGAGGTGCTATTCTGAAAAATATATGTGATACAGTTTTCTCAAAATGAATGATAATTCCTCAATAACTCATGTCTGTACAATGTCGATCCAATTTTCAACTCCAAAAACCGAGTTTAACATCGATCAGCATACATTTGCAGTATCTAATGAACACTATTCCTTATGAATGCACCAGAACAGCAATTTGAAGTGTTGATGAAGAGCTGCTCCCCCCTCCCTCTCTTTCTTCTAAAAAGCTTATGTAACTTCATAATTAACTAGCAAAACCATATCCAAAATTAAGCTTAAGAAAAAAACTTTGATGGCTCAGTATGGATACATTGTGTTCATAACCTTGAGGTAGAAGCCCCAGGTTGGACTTCTTTCAGTGATAGGTTTTTGACCAAATGGGTTTTGCTCTACAAACTTTTGTATATTGTCAGCTTCAAGTAATCCTTCCAAATAAACTCTAAGATCACCTCCATCACCTGTCATGAGTTGGATACAATTTTTATTCATTTGCCTTGTCAGGTGCTACAAATTCAGTACAACATTCAACAATCTATAGCAACAAAAATATTTGCAAAATTTGTGACATATTACTTAAGTGGATGGAACTCAGGAGCTTAAACATTAGAGAAAAGCAGACAGTATCAAAATGTCACTTACCTAAAGCATTATCCTTCAGGTCCTGACCCTGGTATGAATAAGGGAATATTGCAGTATGTACCTGTAATGAACAATTAACATAATTTTAAAAAATCAAAAAGTGATTCACCAAAATGTAACTAAAGAAATAAATACAAGCAGCTCATAAGGAGGAAAAATGAGGAGTCCAAAAGCTCACAGGATTAAGCAGAGCTTTGTAAGGTGAATCATCTAATAACAACGTATTTGATTCATTATAAAATCCTTTGTCCCAAGGAAGTTCAGGGTCGTGTTTTTCCCAGATCCTCCTTAAGTCCTTGAAAACCAAGGGCTTATGCTTGTTTTCCAGGGTTTTAAATTGTGTCAAAGTGCAATGGGATGCATCCTGCAAAACAATAGTATTTTATTGTGTTATTACCACCTTAAAGGGTCTCAAATGCACCAAACAATGCAATTTGATCTTGAAAACAACAGGCGGATGCAAGGAAAGATAATTCTCTTTAATACATCACTTGCTCAAATAACTCCGTACATATATAAGAAACTGATATACTGAACACATATGCTGAACGTTTTAATGCTTCATCTGGTCAATCAGAGAACAACATCATTGCTGAATGCCAATTTACTAGAAGACTAATTGTTAGGCATTCGTTAAAATACATTCATTATTAAGGCATATTACTTGAGAATTAGTTAGGATATTGACAACAAAGAAGCCAAATGAGGAAGTGCCTTAAAACTCTTTAGTGCTAGCATTATACATATAGATTGTCCAATGGTATGTGCAAACCCTAAGAAAATTTTACTTATAAATGTACTTACCCAACAAAACAGTAGCTTGTGCTTCAAATCTCCCATCAAATAATCAATGACGTTATCAATATTCTTCCTGTACAAATTTAAAATGCCTTGCAGTCAACAACTATATATTGAAATTTGAAACTCCTAGTATTGAAGGTTAAAAGAGGAGTGAAAAATAATCCCAATGCCACCAAGGGATAGACAAGAAAACTAATAACATAGGTTGAAGATTACTTAGTTCTTGAAGACCAAATGCCCACTTCAAATCTCTCAAAACAGAACTTTAGGAAGTCAAGACAAAAGGGTCTCCTAAATTTCATGTCCATAAGAACGCCATTCAAATCAAGAATAAGAAGTTTTTTCTTCAAATTTCTAGCAGGTGCTCTTATTGATAAGGAAGCCAGACTTTCTGACAGAGCATTCTCTTTGTCATTAATAGCAAGTGAAGTATGTTTAGTTGCACCCACATCTGATAAAAGAACTGCTTCATCATCTCTTCTATTCAAATCACCACCGCTAGGCAAGTCACCTCCCTCAGCCTCCTTATAAGCTGAATTACATATATCTTTCACTTTATGTTTTCTTGCGTTTCTTACTCTTGGCTTTCTTTTTTTCCCATTGCTGACTACTGAAGGACCATTTAATGATTCCATGTAATAATTATTAAAACTGGATGTAGAAATTTGAAATTGCTAGCAAGGGCAACTTGTATTTCCCCCTTTGTGAATTAATATCATGAAACAATTTGATATTTAACAAGTGAAGATTCTTTTCTACTATTTTCTTGACTTAATCAGGTTCTCATGTTCTATGGCCTTGTGTTGCCTTCTCTCAAATGGATTCCTGCAAGTATGGACAAAAGAATAAGAAAATCAATTTCAACAGGATTAAGTAAAGCATCCTACAAGTAAATACAAATACAAATAGAACACATTACAAATCAGGACAGCAAGTCAGGCACAAAGCAAAATTAGGAAAACCTGAACCTCAGTCAACAAGAATCTTCTAGCCTAGAAGTTACATAATATAAACCATTTTAAACAGATCAACCATTGACAATTTTATGTCAAACTTAAGATGTCTCGACATAGAACCCATAGTTGACATGAAAGGCAATGCGAGCACCTCACAATCATGAATTGGGCCCTTGATTGAAATTCCATTTGCTTATTGCAGGGTCTAGGCAACGATGTAGAACAGGTTTGGATTAAAATTGATAGCAAAGAGGAGGTTTAAAATCGCCAACCCAATAAAACCAGTGATAAATCTCCTTTAACACCAGGAGATGTCCCGTATCCAGGGTCATGCCCATTTTCCAAACACTATTCAACATGATCACTCTTCTACTTCCACATTGATGCTTCTATAGATTTATATTGCACATGGTAAAACCATCTCAAACAACAGTCCTTCAGCTTATCCTCTATGAATACACTCATTACTGCTCTGTTCCTATACTGTGGTTTCTTCATATCTGCAACATTCTCATCTTTGAATACACTCATTTTATGCGGCACATGTTATTTGGATACAGCCCAGAACACAATCATACGGATCACCATTTTACAAAAAGTTTGAAATGGCATAGTCCTACAATTCTGCATATTAAAAATTCTATCTTTTGCACTCAAGGAAGAAAAGGGACCAATAAACCGAACTAATATTCATCTAATTTACCACAAAAAAAAAAAAAGGAGAAACAGAGTCCAACTTAATTCCTTCAATAAATAAGCTAAACCATAAACCATTGGCACCATTAAGCTTTGAACTTAACACATACATTAAGCCAAATCTTCTCTATTCTAAAAGAGAAACCGCATAAATTCAAATCTAAATAGAAAATAAGAGAAATCCCACAAATACAAAAAAAAGAACTAACGTTTATAATCAGAAAAATGCATCAAGATTAAGAAACAGAATAGCATGAATACCATTTGTTCTCAAAATAAATTTTTGAAAAAGAAAATTCACAAAAAAAAAAAAAAGGAAGAAAAGAAAACAAGATAAAGCTCAAGTTGAGATTGAAGAGAACGTCAGTACCTTCGTCGTGTTGGTGGGTTTGGATATGAGGAGAGATGGAGGAAGACTTGACTTAAAGAAGCATGAACGTGGAGAAACCGAAGAGCCGAAAAAAGAGCGGAAACAAACGCGCAATTTCGAAGTTCAACTCCTCTTATCTACGGTTTGGTACTTTTGGTCCGGGTCTGACATACGGCGAGTGAGACAAAGACAAACTCGAAACCACAACTAGCTGTGTTTTTCTGTTAACACGAAACGGCTACGTTTTGAAATATAAAATATTATGACAAGACCACTGGTTGTGTTCTTGACCAACTAACAATAACAACTTCCAATTTGTCTTTTTTTTTTCTCAAAAATAAAAAAAACTAAAAAAAAAAACCTGGATTGCTTGTGAGTCCAACACTTGACCATTCCGGTTGGTCTTAGTCTCGTAGCCCAACCCAATAGAATATTCATTAACTTTGTTTTCTCTTCCTGCTAGAAATTTTTTTTTTCCGTCCTTATGCATGTCAAGGGAAGTTTAAGAAAAAAAAAAATGTAATTGAACTCGTTTGAAAATTTAATAGGCCGAAATAACATAATAAATTACATGATAACTCTCTTTTCTTGACTCATATCAAATTAAAACTCTTATAATATGCTGCTAAAAAGAAAATATACAATGCAATAAATTTAGTATTCTTAAACATTTCTTCTTGCTACATTGGAACTTACAATTTATTGGTAAAAATCTAAAATACTAACTGGTTAGAGTAATCAACCTTAATCATTTATGTCACCAATTTGACACATTTTGTTGGTATTGTACGGGAAAAAAATTTCATTTAATGTGCACACAAGTGATAGTCCACTTCTTAAGAACCATCAACCATCATCATGACCTCCTGATGGTATTTTGTGGGGACCACAGACATAGGTACATCAACAAAATGACTTTCGTTTTATGATTGAAATAAGAGTTTTTGACAATCACTCGGTTTATTTTAGTTTATTAATAATTAAATTATTTTTTAAATATAAAACTAAAAATTAAATCGACTTACATATGTGCAAAAAATAAAATAATATTAGCATGATGGTATATCCTTACACTAGTCTTGCCATTTATTTTGGGTTGCTTATGAACAATGAGAACAAGTGAAAGATGAAGTTATTTAAGTTAGTTGAATCATCTGCTCATACCTTTAAAGCAGAATTGACACGTGTAACATTGAACGGGATCACTACAGGATGATGTGTACAGCATGTATGCTATTATTACAAGGCCATAAGTTCCTTTTACTAATACATATTAAGGAAGCACATGCTTCCTTATGATGCCTTGGTGCTTAATGCTCATTGGAGTAATACAGAAAGCAGTGGTCCTACTCCTAGACAGGTTGCAATTTGATTTTAAAAAAAGTAATTAATTTTATTAACTAGTATTAGATCATTAAGTTAAGCCTGCAAATGTATATTTATGATTGAGTTACTTTCCTAGAATTTGATATATGCAATAACGCGATTCACAGTGAAAATTCAAAAAATCATTGGAGTGATTAAAACATAGTTAAGAGAGAAAGAAAAGGTGCATGCATGAATTAATTAATACATGCATAGTTGGAAAGTTGATAGGGAAGTCATGGGAGGGAGGCTATTTATAAAATAGAAGCACAAAAACTAGCTTGTAAACAACTACTTTCCACCGTCCTCCATTTATGCATTGCTTAAAGAAGCCAAAGTCTTGAAAACCATTGAAAGAAGAAATTAAAATTTCGAAATTTCAGCTTTTATAGAAACACCTCTGGACTACAAAGGAAAGTGTTGGGGACCATATATGATTTTGAGTCACTTTGCAATTATGTTACTCATCATCATCATCCAACTTTCTACATATCTTAATCCTTTCGTGCTCTTTCTTCTTTTTCACTCAAAAGAAAATATGGGTATGGTAGTAGAACTGAATTTGACATGAATCACGTGCAATTCTTTAATTTTTTATTTGTATTTAAAAATTTCATTACATCGTACAAGAAAAACATGTTATTCTTTTTTTCTGGAATTTAATTGGAATCAAAATAGATATTGAAAAAAAAACAAAATATATCAATTGGAATTTAATTTAATTTGATTCAATAAATCTTGTTTGGTTTAATTTTTTCTGAATTTAGTAAAAAAATCGAAGTAGTTAAAAAAAAGTAAAATCTTCAAAACCAACAGAATCAAAATTTCCAAATCAACGCAGTTAAATCCAATTTTTGGATTGAAGCCAAATTGTGCTGCTCACCCAGTTTGCATATAAATACAGAATAGCATTCAAAAAGCTTACGGTCTTGGAAAAGAAGATGCCTTTAGTTTTTTTTTTTTTTTCTTTTTTTCTCTTTTGGCTGGAAAGAACTCCCCAAAATAGAATAACGGGTTGATTCCAGGAGTAGAGAAGTTAAGTGGACCACAAATTATTTTGAAACAATTGAAATTTTATGAATTTAAAAATTTTAAGCTCGAGCTTAATTTGAGTTTCAAGTTAATTTAAAAATTTTTATTAGAAATTTGTCCCCAAAACTGAAATATTAATTTTATTATTTTTCTAATGATATTTCCACTGAGTAAGCATTAGTTATAAATAACAGTTGCTCACTACCGATGTACTAAGTCATTCGTATACCAATTATAATAGAAGAAAGCTAGTATTAATATAGCGCATGAAACGGTAGGAAGTTTCACTTTTTTGGGGGTATTAACTACATACATATATTTTAACATGTCTTATGCCAACAAACAAAACACGAATTGCATTGTACTATGAAAACGTCAATATGAAGAAACTCGTAGGAAAATTCTTTCATATCCTTGTATTCAATTTCAAGACCATAGGAATTTCCTATTTTATTTTCTTTATTTTTTAGTTTTTCCGAGGGGGGAGCGTTGTGCTGCGAATGCTGTGATCTTTAAAGTAAAATTATTTATACTAATTAAGTGTGATCTGATTGATATTTTCATTTACGAAAAATTGAAAATTTTTTGAATTTAAGTTTTCTTATCCACTACAATTTTTATCAATTTGACATATCGAATAAGAAATGGTGTAGCCGTACTATTATTTTAAGACGCTGAGCCTCCCAACGAGTAAAAAAAAAAAAAAAAGAATCATACATTGAGTATGAATTTTATGTAAACTTAATCCTTCTTCTTCTAATGCCTAGAAAGGTATGGAAATTTTTTTTTTTTTTTCTAATTATAGCTTCCATTCAGTGTCCCATAGAAAATTGTTATTGTTGCATTAGTGGGGCCACGTCATGCCAAATCAAAGCCACGTGGCAGAAACAACCTACGGTAGGCAAGAATAACCTTCCGCATTCAAAACGGAGGAAATAACTAATTAAAACGCCTCTTAGATTAGCAAAAAAAAAAAAAAAAAAAAAAAACTGTCGGAGTATTAAATTAACCAACGGTTATGATTTAACCATTTTAATTATATTTTTTTGAATCTATGAAAAAATTACAGGCTGGCATTCCTCTTTTGTAAATTTGTCTTAAAAGCTTTTTGATATTATGAAAGTAAGACAATTAAGGGTATTAATGTCATTTTAATTTTTAGATTATATATTTTTTTATAAAAAATTAAACTTTCATCCTTAGAAATGGAAAGTAAATATATAAAACTTCCATAAACCAAATTCCTTTTATAATCCAAATTAAATGTCATTTCATTCATCTAAAAATAAATTGTTGTAACGCATAAAATGATAATGAAATATACGATTTTAAGACGATAGACCATTCCATTTTTTATTATAAAATATAGTTTAATTCCTATTATAGCATATGAGTATGTATAATATATTGTATAAAGAAACATAATTAATAAGTGAAAACTACAATATCTAAGACGGATATTTTTTTCCCATTTTTTAGCATAAGATAAGATTAAAAAAAAAAAAAATTCAAATAGAACATCTTTGACTAAGCAAAATCCAAATGTGGACAAAATAGAAGGACAAATTATGATTCTAAATGATAAATTAACCTCTTTAATCACAATTAAAAATCAATTATATATTGATTAGAATGGTTGCTAGGTGCCACCTCCCCAAATCCCCATGCCTTATACTTACTCCCATGAAATAATTTTGTTTGACCTCAATCGCAAAAGTTGAACCCTATATAGTTAATAACAAAAAAATAAAAAATAAACGAAAAAGAAAAGTAAAAAAAAAAAAAAAGAGAAAAGTTTACACAACCCAACATGTAACGCATCTTTGTCATCAACTTGAAGCTTCCTATAAAAACCTCTCCTTTAAAACGTTTCAGTAGTCTGCAGCCGTCAGCACGACCGCCGTGGCAGTCACTTGAGTCCTGCCGGACCCGCCTGTGTTTACTTTCTCTATTGTCGCTTCTTCCACACCTTGATATTCTGTGTAGGAATCTAATATGCATACACGTATGTATATATAGTTTCCTTCTAGTTTTTCCATATACATGAACAAACAATGGGCAACCTTTGCACTTGTTTCGCACCCAAAACAGTGAAAAAGAAGAAACCCACAAAACGTTTACAGGGTAACCCGCAGTCCGTGCCCAACTCCAGCAAACGGTGGAACCGTGTCCGATCCACGCGTAAAGACAGCACTGACTCTTTGATTCAGGAACAGGCTTTAGCTGCAGCCATTCTTTTCAGGCAGCAGCAGCAACAACAAAACGGAACTGGAATACTGCCGTTTGATCGGTCGGCTTCGCTTCGGTACCCGAATAATTCCGGGTCCAAGAAAACCCAGTTGCCCCGGAGCTCCAGTTCGAGGGCCCGGTCACTTACTGACCCGTTGTTGCAGCCCCACCAGCTTGTTAACCAGGTTCATGTCGTTTAGCGTTTTTATACATTGACAGGCATATGGTTTTGGGCATTTTTAAGTTGTGGAAATGACAGGATTTATGCCGATGTTTTTGTATATGCTGTTAATCATGAATTGGTGGGATTATGTGCTTGTGGTTTTGTCAATTTTGGGATATGATTATTGTTTCTGTTAATTGGTCAATGAGTTTGATTATTTGTGTATGTACTGGCATTGATTACTCTGGGAGTGATAGTGATGGTCCAAGATGTTAAATTTTAGGTCTTCAATGATCATTTTACCTTTTCTAGTGACAAATTTTATGTGGATATCTAAAGGCTTTTGGGAAATGAAATTGTCAATTCTGAGTATAAACTTCTACTTTTAGCAGTCTTTCTTTTTCATTTGCTCTTAAATGGCAAGAAGATCAGTGGATCATCGTGCAAATAGTTGAAAGATACATTGTTGAGGAACAAACTCATATGTTCATCTTTAACTTCTGCCATGGGCCACTTCAAACTGTGTCAACTCCTTGAGTTGATTCATTTGTGCTCATTTAGATTTTTGGATGCATATGTTACTTGTGTCTTGTGTTGGAGTTTATGCATCTGAATTAGTCATTGATATTAAAATTAAAATGTAGGCAGTCAAAATCATTTGCTTTCTAAATTCTATTAGAAATTCAACTGAAATTGTACAATTACGTTATTAGAATTTTCATTTTGTGATGCTTAAGTCGTGGCCTACAGTTTCAAATTATAATTTTTAGGGTTCTAAAAAAATCCAAGATTTTGGCTAATTGGGTATAATTTATATTGTACTCTGAAATCTAAAATCTTCTAGTCCATTTAAAACTTTTTCGTGTACGTAGAATAATGTCGAGTACTTGGATCTGAGTGCTTTAGGCATGCCCTTATCCTTTGGGAATCATCCCAGGCAATTGGCATTATTTTTTTCTCATATGCCTTATTCAATGTGACATCTAGGTGTGTATAGGTTATTTTACCATAAGATGTTAAGATCCTTCTTTTATGTTCCTACTTTTCTGTGGCTTTAGCACCTTGTTTGAGTTTCTTCTATAAATTTTCAGCATAAGATCCCATTAGGAGGTTTTACCCTGGGATTAATTTGATAAACAGTTTAAAATCGTATACTGAAGCAAAATGCTTGGGTTTTATGCTTCACAGTTTTCTGCTCTGTCAAATTCAATTTTCTTTCCTAACTGCTTTCCTTTTCAACAGGACATCAAGCTTGATGGCCTTGACACAAATCATTTTGTCCTTGTTCATGGGGGAGGCTTTGGTGCCTGGTGTTGGTACAAAACAATAGCACTTCTGGAAGAGGGTGGCTTCAGAGTTACTGCCATAGACTTAACTGGCTCTGGGATTCATTCTTCTGATGCAAATTGCATTACCAGTCTTTCTCAATATGTAAAGCCTCTTACTGACTTTCTTGAGAATCTTGCTGATGGGGAGAAGGTTATTTACTATGTCTTTGTTGCTCTTTTCCTTCTTTTAATATGTGCTACTTTTTCTTAGTAGAAGTTGGGTTTGAAATATTTTATCAATTACCACGAAATTATGAGAACCGGCATCAACAATTATATATATACTGTTTCAAATTTTTTGAGATAGGTTCATGCACATCTTTATTACTATTTTTATATTGTAGGTTCATGCACATCCTTGTTACTATTTTTGTATTGTTTTCTGCCATGTGATACCTTTCAGCCACAACTTTTTTCTTCAATGTGACTAGAAACTGTACTTTGCACTCTATTGTTTTTTCAAAACTTATTTTGAATTAATGTTTGAGAAAATCATCGGAAATTTTCTGATCTTGGGTCCACTAGTTGCTTTTGAAATACTCCAGTACATGATTTCCTTTTACTAATTTGAGCTGGAAGGTGTTCTACATTAACGAACACACCTCTCTTTTTCTTTCACATTAAAGACAAGATTGATGATGATTATCCCCTGCTTTTAGCATGCAAATATATTGCATTTCTAATGAAGTTTTCATGGTTCAGTTTTAGTTATTTGTTTTTGCTTGAATACATTGATGCTAGTATTACAATTTTTCTTGAGAATTGTGCTAATTTATGCAGGTGATTTTGGTGGGGCATGATTTTGGTGGTGCTTGTATATCATATGCAATGGAGTTATTTCCTTATAGAACTTCAAAAGCTATTTTTATTGCTGCAGCTATGCTGACTAATGGACAGAGTACTCTTGATATGTTCTCACAACAGGTTTGCCCTTTGTAAAATCTTCATTCATTTCAATGAAATGCTTGATTTGAAAATATTTGTGTGCTTTAAGAAACTTCTTATAGTGAATTAATTGAAACAAAATTTAGGATACCCGTAATATGGGGTAAATTATACTGATGGCCACTTAATTTTGCGTTTAATTTTAAAGTCATATAATTTCAATGTTATTTTTAAGTCACGCGACTTTAATTTTTGTTTCAACAGGAGGTCACCTTCTGAAATCCAATAATTGGAATGGTAATATGACACTAAATATTACATATTTCACAAAAGAAAAATCAAGATTATGAAGGAATAAAGGAAAGACAAGAAAAAAAATGCTACATAATACAAATGGTAGAATGAAATTTTTTTATTTTATTTTTTTAAATGACATTGTTTGTTAAATAAATTAATATGTAAATTTTAAATTAATGTATTAGGGTAAAATGTGATTTTTTTAAATGAAATATTTTATTTTTAGTGCCATGTTAGTGTTTGAGATGATTGAATTCCGGTGAGTAACCATCTATTGAAATAAAAATCAAACTTTAGTGACTGAAAAATGACAAATTGAAATTATGTAACTTATAAGATTAAATGTAAAGTTAGGTGACCATTAATATAATTTACCCCTGTAGTATGAATTGCTTTCCTTAGCATCTGTGTGTAGCTTGATGAATTTTTTTTTTTCCAATTTTTACTAAAGAGATGCTGTTTTGGAGCTTGGCTCAGTTTTATATTCTTAATAAAGGTATAAATCAACTATTCAAGGCATGTAGCAAAACAAAAACTACTTTTTTTTTTCCTAAATCATTTAAAGAGCTGTTTGCAGCCATACACAGTGTTGAGATTTCTACATTTTCCTGTGGGACATGCTCATGGTTTACTGATAAGATCCATTTTGGATTCACAGAAGTTATTTCTCTATGTTAGACTGAGGTTATCCAACGTAGTTGACTGTGGTTAGTCTTGAGGAGAGGAAATCAGCGCATGTACTGGCCTTAGGATCTACATACGCATGGATAATTTGAGATGCAATTGATAGTTGTTTAGCTTGCAAGTCCATTTCTGAAGCTATATTTAGACATAACCCACCCATCTCAGCTTTCTAGAATATTCTTGTTAATGTTGTTGCTTGATAAGTGGTTGTCTTTTTTTTTTTTTTTCCTTCACCTTTTGTCCTTCTTACTAATTCAAAATTTGTTGCAGGCAGATTCAAATGATTTGATGCGACAGGCACAGATATTTGTTTATGCAAATGGGAACAGTCTTCCTCCGACTGCCATTAACCTGGACAAATCATTATTGAAGGAGTTGCTGTTCAACCAAAGTCCTGCAAAGGTATGGCCTTACCTCATTCTTTGCTTTTTGTCATTACTAGAATTTGAGAGGCAGTCTACTACTGTACTACATGGTCCTTGATCTGGTGTATCATTGCCTATCGGTCTTGGGATTTTATCTCCAGGCTAGCAACTGCCCTACTGATATGGGGAGTAACTTATGTTAGTGATTGAGATGGAAAATGGGTCACCTCATTTTTTGTATCTCAGGCAGGCGTCCCAACAAATGCAAAAAGGTAATTGGATCATGCTGATCTAAGAGCATACAGGCACTTAGTAAAGTTTGCACAATGGCATCTAAAGGAGTCTTATGGGGTTTCTGGTTGTGTAGACATACTGACTCTTTGTAATCATCACTTTAATATGACTATTGAGAGACTTGGACTACAATCTTGGCAGTGCTTAGCTTGGCACAATGTGATTAAAATTTATTCATTTGAAACATAACATCTTGGAAGGTGGACAGGCTAGTTAAAATGCCATGTGCAGTTAAGTTTTTTAGTAGTAAGACCATCTATAGTTGTGGTATTAAGTTTTCTTTCCTCCTGACTCTATTAGAGAATTAGGGAATTATACTTCTTCATAATGAATAGTCAATAGGTTACTTCATATTGGATATTCAATAGGTTTCTAAAATTGAAATACAAGAAATTTAAAAAAGATCAATCTGAAACTGTTCTGATAGGATTGCCATTTTGGATCAAAATGATAGCACCTACACGAGTCTAGGGTTGTGGCCAGGGGCGGCTCCAGAGCCAATGAAGTGGGGTCAATCGACCCAACTCAACTTTGTTTAAAAAAATTTATATATAGGACTTAACTGATAAAAAAAATTGTAAAAAGTATTAAGTGAAAAATTTTAGAGTTTTTAATCTAATTGACCCCACTAAAAATCAAAATAAATAAATGACTCCACTGAAAATTAGTTTTAGATCTGTTGTGGCCATGGATCGGAACTTTAAGATGGCAGACCACAGATATGGGACTCCCATGGGGTTCATCCTACATCACACCTAATGAACTTCATTCAAATTGACCTGTGTACACATATCAAATCCCAGAAGTCTAATTCTGCCTGGATTGATTTATCAGTTTCAAATTGTGTTTTTCTATTTTTTTGTGAATCTAATTCTTGAGTATGTTTCTGTAGTTCCCGTAGTATATTCTTAAAAAGATATGTAAAAACATTCCTTGGCTGTCTTGTAATTTGATTCCATATATTCCTGGGTATGGGAACATGTCTTGAGTCTTTATCTTTTATTCCTGTTGCTTACACTCTTTTTTGTGTTTTTTGGCTCAGGATGTTGCATTAGCATCTGTTTCAATGAGGCCAATACCCTTTGCACCAGTTTTGGAGAAGCTTTGTCTTTCTGACATGAAATATGGAACAGTCAGACGGTTTTATATAGAAACTCCTGAAGATAATGCCATACCCGTCGCACTACAGGAAAGCATGATAAACTCAAGTCCCCCAGAAAAGGTTTTCCGTTTAAAAGGTGCTGACCACTCACCTTTCTTCTCAAAGCCTCAAGCCCTTCACAAGATATTGGTAGAGATTTCTAAGATGCCTTAATCTTGATAGATTGGTTATTAGATGACTTCTTAAGAGTCTCGTGAGAGTTCAATTGACATGCTATAGTGTTGCTGCTCGCATTCTCTGCAACTGGTTAGAAGAGAAGATTTGGGTGGCCGTGTAAATGCCTATACAACATTAAAATATTTGTTGTCTGAAGCTTAATTCTCATAAAAAATGTCAACCATCTTCATTAGAGAGCAAAATTTATCTCCCGTCTCCTTTTTTTCCCTCTTCTCTTGATAAAAAGAGAATGTTCATATTTTATTTGTGGTAGTGAAGTTTCATACTATGAGAATCGCAAGAGAGTAACTGAAGTTATTTTCCTTTGGATCTTGGTTTCCTTTTTTTGATTGTTGGGGGAGTGTATTTGAATTCAAGACCACCATTAAGGAAAGTAATGAATACACTAAGATGAGAGCTTGTTCCTTGGTTCTTGACTTCTTTGCCTTTTTGCACTAATTAGTGAATGCAACTATAAAAAGGTTTACATGTTGAATATATATATATATATATATCATGGATCCTTTTCGAAGTATTGATAATTGTATTTGACCACTGAATTGCTATTGCTATTGTGATAGCAGATTATTTGTTATTAATTTATATATTTCATATCATTTTCAATCAATATGCATCTATATATATGAGAAATGTTATGAGGTAGCAGTGTCTTCCTCCTGGATACTCGAAGTGCAATACAGATGCATCTTTGACCGCTGGAGTTAATAACAAAAGGGTTGGCTGGGATGATAATGAACCTATGTTGCTGATTGGAAATTGGAATGGTGTTGTGCAAGGACTTATAGGTCCCAACAGCTTCAGCCTTTCAAAGAAGCTCTCAATTGGGCCAAGCGCCAAAGTTTTCAATCTGTGATTTTTGAGTCTGATAGTTTAAGCATAGTCCAAGCTTTGAAGGGACTGAATGGAGAGCTGTTCCTCCTGCTTTGGTTTCTTAAGCCTTGCATATGAATTTGATTTAATGAAGTTTTAGCTTTTAATTAAATTTTATGAAACGTTCATGTGGCTTGTAAAGTGTGGGTATGCATAAAATATATGGGTTAGTGTCCTTTATCAAAGTTTGTATTTTTCTTCTTTTTTTGGGTAAATTTGAGGTGTATACCAGCTGTCTGTCATGAATGCATGCAACCATCTTCAACAACTGTATTTTAGATTGTAGGGTACCTTCCTTGTGGCTCAGGATTTGATTTCTGAGATTCGGTAGGTATATAATTTGTACACAGATGATTTTTCCTGCTATTTTGGCCATATCGTTGTCATAAATGTGGTCTTGGATGGTCCAAGTTTAGATTTTGTTCAGTGTGCTTGTTTTCTACTCTACGTTCAACCCTTAGTTGATTGGGTTGGTTTGAACCAGAATCGAATCGGAATTGATTTGAAAATAAAGGAACCAAAATTAGTTCAGAATTAATTGATTCTGGGTTGGTCTCAGGTTTTCAAGTACTATTTTTTTAACGATGAAAAATATATAATTATAAAATTATAAAAATGTAAAAATTTTATTTTAAAATTTAAGAATTTCTAATTAAATTAGAAGGCTTTTTCTACAACAGTATTACCGTTTCACTATTTAACCATTTCCGGAACAAAAGTAAGGAAAGACACGTGAACCATTGCCCTCCTCACAAGAGCTTCGAAAGGAAACTAACAACAGAAGCCAGCTCACACCTCCTATTTTATTTTTTATTTTTCCAAATAATCCCATATATAGCTTAAATCTTTAACAATAACATTGTTGTCTGAATCATGATTATTTTATATAATTAGATAATGAAATTTCAACCGTCCAATTTGAATTTGATGGTGGAGATCGCACCAATTTTATTCTCTCTTTCTATATATACTTTTCCCAACTTTGATTGCCTTTCAGTTCTCATTTGATTGGGTTCAACAGAAGAAGAAAAGATGGGCCGTGGAGTTAGCGCCGGCGGTGGACAGAGCTCGTTAGGGTACCTATTTGGTAATGGCGATAGTGCTAACAATGATAAGGCTGCTAAAAGCCCTTCTTCTCAGAAACCTATTGTTGCTTTGCAACCGATAGATAAGCAAATTCCGGCAGGCATCCATGGAAATCTTACCAACAATTACTATCGAGCAGATGGGCAGAACTGTGGTAATTTTATTACGGTATGATCCGAATTCAGCTATTATCTGTGATATAGTATTTTTGCATGCAATGAGATTATAAGGTAAGGTTATTTAGTTGAGCATGAAGATTTTTTTTTTTCTTCGTCATTTGAGAAACCTGGTAACAAATTATAAATTTTAACACAAAAAATTAATTAATTTCTCATTTTTCTGAAGACAATTATTAAAAAAAAAAGAGGTTAATTCTTACTTCTAGCATAAAAAAAATACAATAAAAATAGAATGAATATTATTTTGGCCTTTTCTATAGGCATTTAACAACAAAAAGTATAAATAGAATGACTCCTTTGTTTACGTTTGCAAAAGACAATGATCAAGGACTACGTCATAATTTTAAAATTGCAAAGGGTAAAATCCAAAATTTTGATTTAAATTTGGTATATAAATAATTAATTAAGATGATTCTGATTTATTTTCTGTTACACATGGCTGCAGGATCGACCGTCCACTAAAGTCCATGCTGCCCCAGGGGGTGGATCTTCTCTTGGTTACCTCTTTGGTGGGAATGGGAACTAATCTATCTATATTCCTTTGTAATGTAAAATTAGTCTAGTTTCAAGGAAACTTAATTTCTATCTTGCAAATTCTTGTCTAATCTCAATGTTCATGAAAACCTATAGTTTGATTTAGTTCAGTTTGAAAGATTTGTGTAAACTAAATTAATAATGATGATCTACTAAAATCACAAAAAGAGGACTCAAATAACAAAACCTTTGAACACTGTCTAACATTGTTTAATTTAGTTTGATTGGTTAGCCATTTAAGGATGATTTGAATTAGCCCTTAAAAGGATAGTTTAATTTCTCCCCCTCTCTCTTACCTTTTATCCTCGTTTAGCAGAAAAAAAAAAAAAAATGTGATTTCGAACAGAAGTATCTTCATTTAATAATGACAGGACCAAATTTCGAAAATTCAATATCTAATATACAAAAATACGAAAATTCAATTGATTAATTTTGTAAAAAAACTTAAGAAAGAAATAGTTATTTTCCCATCACATCATATTGCATTTCATTTCATCATAGCTCACCAAACATATGTAAAAGACTCGAAGTGAAATGAAGAGCAGCATAACTAATAGCCATACGTAGCCATTGATTGTTATGCTTGATTGCTTTATTAGCTATATTTTTCATCCAAAAAATCATAAGCAAGGATTTCTACGTGCATGGTTCATCTAACTAATTTAGTAAATACCATATGATTACTTTGCAAACCCAAAAGTTTCACATGTCCATAATTCAACGCTAACACCTAGAAACAATAACAAGGACATGAATATAATAGTCGCAAAAAACAAAAAATTCACAGAAAAAGATGGCCAGAGCAAGAAAATTACTTCATAGCATTCAATAATCAATTCAAAAAGAATTACTATCAGTTGCGAATTCTAATATTTTCAGATCAATACAACACTTTCACTTCCATAATATGAAGTCCTGTCCAATGGAAAACAGCGAATTACTCAAAGCATCCTCAAAATCCAAGCTTGGTACGGCGCCAGTGCCTGCGCTTCGCGTTATACCTACAAATTCCCCAAAAATGAAGAAGAAGCAAACAATTACAGTTTGTGGAATTAAACATTCAATCGAAAGGAAATTAACAAAAATGAAATCGATGAAAGAGAAAAGAGAGAGAACCTGATGGTGTTATCGGTGCGCATGCGAATCCAGTGAGGAATAGGCCTGTTTTGCCTCATCTTCTTCGCTAGCTTCTTCTTAATCATAAAAGTTTTGTGCGACGGCTACATTTAAACAGCAATTTCTAGAATCAGATATATTATAACCGTCTATATAAACATATAACTATGCTATATACATTTAGAGACGAGCATGTGATAGCTAGGGAGGGAGAGAGGGTACCATTTCCGAGTCTTCCAGCTGATAGCTTTGCCTGCCGAGACGGGTTTGTGATGATAAATGCGGCAGCGTTAGAAACCCTAACTGGAAGGGTGAAGTGTTCTTATATTTATGGTTCGTGTGGGCTTTGATCACGATCGTTTATTGTGTTTGCCTTTAAGTAATCTTTACCGTTGATTTTTAACCGCCTATGACTCAGATTTACCACATACCGACCTTGTAGTCAATGGACTATGGTTCAGGCAAAATATGTCTAAACACTTGCTAATTCTTAATTTCCTTTCTTACATTTTGTAGTTGTTATTATTTTCAAGAATTATTAAAAATAATAATGATATATGATGTGATTAATTTTGGCATAATAGGTATTTATAAAGATTAGTATTTATATAAATTAACACAATATAAATAAAATTTTAGATACAATAAATTTGAATATCAATTATAAACCAGCAATGATTATCGATGGTTTATTATTAATCTCAATTATTCAGTGAAATCAAATAGTTCATATACTGAGCTAGAATATTTTTCCTACAAGAAATTTTACACTCTTTTAACAAGATTTTTCAAATAAATCCATTTGACTTGCGTTAGAAAATAACATTTAACAAATTATTTTAAATTTATATTTTTTTTATGTGTTTTTTTCATATAGTTTGTCAAATTTTGATTTAAATACAAATAATTCTATATATTAAAAAAATATTTTTAAATAAAAATTTTATGTATAAAAAATAATAGAATATATATGAAATTGATTATTATCAAGGTCTAAATTTAGCAAGGAATCATATTTTTTCATGCAATTCTACGTCTATTGTACAATATAAAAACCTATAAACGAGATTTACCCTGCATAAGTGATAGAGACTGGAAAAGAGACTGCAGCGCCCATCAGACTAAAGGTCCCGTAGCGAGGGTTTTACATTCTCTCTCTGCGGCGAAAGCAAATTTCAGTGTAGCCGCTGCAGACAGCTCTTGCAATGACGACCGTCGTTCCCACCTCCGAAGAAGATCCAGCCCTCGCCGTCGTCCGTTTCACGTCTGGGCTTGCCTGGGCCGACGCGGGTCCTGAGGTATCCTTATATACTTAGTAGTATTTTATCGGTACATCTAAAACGTTTGTCTCGTAAAGATTTGCGCTTATATCGTCCTTTACGAACCAGCCTCTGGTTTACTAGTCTTAGCTTTTTGTTTCAATATATTTGGAATGGATTTTGGTCGGTCAATTAGATTGAGAAAATTAGAGTTCTTTCAGATATATATGTCTTTCGTAATTACTGGCGTACCAAAATAATTTATGAGCACGAGTATTTGGCTTGCTTGATTGGTGTATTGTCGTAAAAGCAATGCCGTTTTTGTTTTTAAGGATTTTTTTTTTTCGTGGATTGTTAAATTGGATGTCATGCTGTAATTTATAATGAATTCTAATGGTGTATTATTTGATGCTCAGGTTGCAGAGCAACAAGTTACTAGGCTTTGTGTGGAGGCACAGGAATGTATGGTGATGGGCAGATGGCTGGACCTGGCATGTTTAATGCTCACTTCTGCTGATTTGATATTTTCCAACTCTAAGGTCTCAGAGAAAGGTAGGGTTCTTATCTGTGATTGTGAAATTGTAGTATTATACGTTTCTTGTGGAAACTTGATTGTGGGAGTGGGGGAGGGTAATAGCCCTACGCTTTAATTACGTGGAAAATGCTATGTATTTGAGCAAATATGTGAGAAAATAATTTAATACTATCTGTTTGAGACGTGTTTGCTATTGGATCAGTTGGATCATGTGGTCAAACATTCAACTATTGTGGTTGCTTGTACCTCTTTTATAGGAGTAGGAAGATGCATGCAAAAACTTGTTGGAGTTTTGTTTGTTCAGATTCTGAAGAATTAGATCAAATGAGGGTCTTATGGCATTTGATGTGTTATTGATGCCACAAAACCTGCTAACTTTTAGAAACTTGGATAGGAGGGTGTTTATTAGCTTATAGATTCTGCTTGATGTTTCCTTGGAGGTGCTTGTAACCTATTTGCGGGTGTGGCTTGTGAGATTGGCTTGAACTGAAATCTGAAGACTAACTTACGCGTTAAGTTTATACAACTAAGCACATAGCTTGATTTGCTACCGTTTCTTCAGTTATATCAACTTCACTGCGAAATGTTTGATTCATTTGAATTGAAACAACTTTGCCTTATCGAAGTGACATTGTTGCTTTGCTTCTGCCTCCCCTGTTCTAATCTTAAAAATAGAGGCTTTTTTTTTTATGATTTGAGTAAGGAAAACTAGTGGAGGTCTTCAAAATGAATAAGGGCAGTTTATTGTAGAAGGCTTCCACTAATGCAGTTTGTGGGCAGCACTTGATATCTATTCCCTTCCTTGTGTTATGCAGAGGCTAATTCTTTGTTTTCAATGATGAGTTAAGGTGATAGAGCTACTTTCAACCAACAATATTTTTCCATTACAGAAACTACTTGTGTTCATATTATGCTCAATATCTACATTTTATTATGGTGCATATATTACTTTTCACATAGGCATAATATGCTTGTAATTTCTTATGGCAGAACTTGAGTGTATCTTCACTGTTATCTGCAATCTTGTCACCAAGTCTGAAAGTCCAGATGAAGCACTTGAGATGGCAAAACTTGTATGTGGAAAAATTATCCAGCAACCTACTGACAAGCCTGCATTGCGATTAAAGATGTAATGTGAATGAGGAGTTCAGTTTTAGTTTATAAATTTTTTGAAGCATAATCTTATGCTTGCCTGTTTTATCAGCTTGTTCAACCTGTACAATCTACTGGAGAACACATACAGCCGGTTTTATGTTTACCTGAAGGCCCTAAATTTGGCAGTGAGTGGAAAAGTCACAGAACATGTCATACCTTCTTTCAGAAAAATTGACAGCTTCTTGAAAGAATGGAATCTTGAGGTGAAGGATGAGAGGGAGCTATTTCTCAACATTGCTAATGTACTGAGAGAGAGTAAGAGGTAAGATACGAAGCAAAGAGCCTGAAACTAAAAGTACTTTTTCATCTATACAATTGCCACTGTAAAATATTCTTGTTTTGTAATATTCATCAGTATATTCTTATGTTCCCCCTCCTCTTCCAGCTCACCGAAGGATTCTTTCAAATTCCTGACTAAGTATATAGCAACCTTCTCTGGTGAGGATGCATATGTAATGGCTGAAGCCAAGGAGGAAGCTGTGCGCACAATTATTGAGTTTGTCAAGGCACCTGACATGTTTCAGGTATATTTCTCATGTAATGTTGCCTGCTTTGATGCAGTAAATTAAATGTAAAGGAAATGCATTTATTTTTGCAGAAAAAAACTATCTAAAAGCAGCAGACTGTCACACCATACATTAATCATGTCTTGCTTTGCAGGTTTATATTATGTGGTTGAGCATGTTTAGTCTAAACTGAAATGATAGAGACCCATAAGCTGACCATTTTTGGCTTTTACTAGATGATTTCTATTTTGGCATATGCTAAAATACTGTTCCACCGGACGTACATGCTGTTCTCTGACTATTTCTTCTGCTGTTTTGATTGTATTTTACTTTTAAAATTAGGGTCTTTGTTTTTGCAATTTGCATGGACATTTGAATTATTTTGCCTCCTTTTATTCTCTTCTTGGACCTGCTCATGAGCTGAATTTTGGGTGCTCAGACATTGATCTGTATGGCTCTATTGCAGTGTGACCTGTTAGATATGCCTGCAGTGGGGCAGTTGGAAAAGGACGCTAAATATGCATTAGTATACCAGCTTTTGAAGATCTTTCTGACTCAGAGGTTAGATGCCTATTTGGAGTTTCAGGCTGCAAATTCTGCTTTACTGAAAAGCTATGGTAAATATTACTTCAAAACAACATGGTCTGCTGGACCGGCTAATATTCCGATGTTGTAAGATTTTTCTGAGTTCTACTGCTTGCATGTTATAGGTCTTGTTCATGAAGATTGTATAGCAAAGATGAGGTTGATGTCATTGGTGGATCTTGCCTCGCATGAATCTGGTCAAATTCCCTATACCCTTATCAAGGATACTCTTCGGGTAATCTGGCTTCTATTATGCATTGATAAAATTTGGTATTCTGATTTACATTGTGTTATTTCTTTGTCTGTACTAGTATTGATATAATTTTTTCTTTTTTCAGATTAATGATGAAGAGGTGGAATTGTGGGTAGTGAAGGCCATAACTGCCAAGTTAATCAACTGTAAAATGGACCAGATGAATCAAGTTGTACTTGTGAGGTAACATCTTGTGCTTGCTTTTGATCATAGAAATTATGCTACAGTTCTTGAGATTTTAACTTGGTGAGTCTAATTCTGATGTGCAGCAACTGTACTGAGCGAGTATTTGGGCAGCATCAGTGGCTAGCACTTAGAACAAAGCTAGCAGCTTGGAGGGTAAAATTTCTTGACTGAAATTTGGTTGTTATCTGCATCATCTATCATTAATATCCACCCTCTTGTATGTAATCTAATTTTCTTCTGTTTTACCGCATTTGACAAATGAAAATCTTATAAACTAATAATTTGTTTGGATCCTAATCATTGTACCGGCATTTTTCTAGTATCAATTTGTTATGGAGTTGTTTATTTTCCAGGGTAATATTGCGAATGTTATAAGCACCATCCAAGCTAACAAGATTACTGAAGATGGATCACAGGCAATGCAAGGGCTGATGATTCGTTAATGTTATTGTTTTATTTGTCATATCATTCCAAGGACACTATCAATCTGGAGATAGGTGGGACTGATCTTGGTGCGCAATATGTTACTATCGCTTATAATTTGTTTTAGCTAGAGCCAGTGTATTCGAAAAAGTTTTGACAGAGGAGTCTTGTAGTCTTGTTTAATATTATACAATTCTGAAAGATTTACTTGGATTGATTGTACGTGTCATCTTCCAACCCTTTTTGCTTTTAGTTTTACTGTTAAAAGTTTTCTTCCTTAAATTAATCTTGAAACTCATCACTGAGCTTTCAATTTGTGTCCTAATTGCTTTGGTCGAAGCCTTTTCAACTGACACTGGTAAAATTAATTCTGTGAATTGCTAATTCTCACTGTATCGCTGCAACTTCTTGAATTAGTGATTCTGTTATACGTTTTCATGCTCTTTATCATTAAGTATTTTTTTGATTAAAATAAAACATTTGAATTATTCTACTTTTTGGAATATTTTTGTTGATTCATAAAAATATATATTACACAATCGAATTCAATAACTATAACTACTGCCCTTTTTTTTTTCAAATTGCATATAAATTCGTTATTTATTAGTAATAAAAAAGCTTCAGCTGGCTTCTTTTTTTCGAACTGTATAGAAGAATTCGGATTAAAACAAAATGATAATACGTGATTGAGAAATACAAGAGGGGCAGGGATCTCACTTCTTGAAACCAGGTATAGGATCCGCCTTAAAATTATTATTTACGATAACAACATCAAATAAATGGAATGAATTCATATAAAATTCATTTATAAATAAAAAAAAAAAAAAGGTTGAAGTCATAATGTTCGGATTGACCATGTAACTTTCTTAGTTTTATATTTCAAAATTATTAGGCTTCCACCGATAAATTGTGAGTTCATTTGATTGAGAATAACTAATTTCATATTATGAAAAATTTATAATTCTAGGTAAATTTTCAATCCAATTGGCAGATTTAGATATAAAGTCTTCAGCCTTTTCAAGAGTTGAAAGGGCCAGTATTGGTTCGAAGCCATTTGCATAATAACGCTATCTTCAGAATTAACTAAAGGTTGGCAAACATGCCCTTATCCCTTTCTGGAGCAAACTATTATGTTCATGCTATAGTTACCAATTTCATTGCTTCAGAAGGAGGAAAAAAAAAAATTAGATTGCAGTTTTGGATTCTTGTAGTTGTCTCCTGACTAGTGCAGTGTAAATACCATCCTTGCTGAGAAGTTCTTCGTGGGTGCCGCTTTCAGCTATCTGTCCATCAGATATAACAGCAACAATATCTGCACTTTTGACAGTTGAAAGCCTGTGTGCTATAACAAGAACAGTCCTGCCCCTCATCAGAGAATCCATGGCATCCTATGGTCCATCGTAAAAAGAATTGTCAGTATACATATACATTATATCTTTTAACAGGTTCTAGTGCAACTCACTTCTTTTTTCTGACAGAACATGTTAGGAGGAAAATGATTCCAAAATTTGTACTTAGAATCAAAGAGATAGGTAAAGTATAGGGGATAGTCAAGAAATGGAGATGAAAAGTAGGAAATAGTCAAGAATGGCTCAACCAATACATATGAAAGTTTTTAGTGAAATTATGGCTGAAAATGCTAACTCTACCTGAACAAGGTATTCACTCTCTGCATCCAAAGCACTTGTGGCTTCATCCAATAGCAAAATTCTTGGATTCATCAATAGTGCTCTTGCAATTGCCATTCTTTGTTTTTGGCCTCCTGACAACCTCAGCCCACGTTCACCGACCACTGTTTGATATTTTTCAGGAAATTTATCTATGAATTCATGGGCATTGGCCATTTTCTGCAGTGTTATCACTTCATAAGCACACAGAAGTATTTGGAAAATGAAAAATTAGATAGATAGATTCCTGGTAAAATAGAAAATATGAAGGTTGACTGGATACTTACAGCTACAGTTTCTATTTCAGAAGAACTGGCTTTGCCATTGAAACCATAGGCAATATTCTCTTCTATGGAACAGTTGAACAGAACTGGCTCTTGGCTCACTATACTGACCTGCAACCCAGGAAACATAGGAAGTTGGATATCTTAGAAAATCTATAGATGTTCATGTCATCAAATTTTGATAGAATACAAAATGATGCAAGTGACCATTGAAGAACAAAGATTTATGCCTCAGTGTGTGTGTGTGCGCGCGCGCATGCAAGCATGAGAAAGAGAAATAGTAGGTGCCTAGTAGAAGGGATATACATTAACTTTTAGCACTTTATGGACAGAAAACAATTTACAACAATAAAAATCTAAAGTGTCAGAATATATTAAACTTAATTTTTCAAGAAGTTCCAAAACATATGGAGGCAATTTATCGCGCTTATTGCTATTATATAGCTTAAATGTGGCAATTTGCCATAGTCCACTTTTGTTAATTGTGATGCTGATTAGAAAGGAAATGTTGCCAGCATAACAGAAAAAAGGAAAAACTCATCATGAGGAAAATGAATACCATGCTTGTACAACAAAGGGTTTCACTGAGGAAAATACTCCGGGTATTGTTAAAAGCCTAAATCCATCACCTCATGAAAAACAAGTACAGGTGAAACATTGCAAGGTCCATTATAGTGGTTTTCATTCTGGCATGAATTTATAAAAGGTACCTTACTGTGAAGATACTCATGTGATATTTCCACTAATGGAACACCATTTAGTAGGATCTTTCCCTTCAGAGGATCATAGAACCGTTCAATTAAGTTTGCTATTGTGGTCTGCAAATAGAAACAATAAATAAGTTCTGGTTTTCTTTTACTTATTCATCTGATGTGGCAAAAGTGATGTTGGAGTTACCTTGCCGCCGCCACTGGGACCAACAAGAGCAACTTTTGAGCCTGGGTTCAGTTTCAATGTTATGCCCTGGAATTCAAATAGTGGTGGTTAGAAACAGTTGTTAGGTTAAAAAATTTCCAAAAATCAATGCATTGTTTTCATCCAAATATTGCAACCATAAGAAATTCCAAATGCTTGTAGTGCACTGAATATGATCTACATTTATTAGGGAGCAAAATGAAAAGTCAAATGAAACAAGCAATATCAGAAGATAAGTTGATTTTCGTGTAAATATTACAATAGTTATGTGAGTCTTTTTATTTTTACTTGGGATGAAGCATTACCTTGAGTACCATGTGACTAGGACGAGAAGGATAAGCAAACCACACATCATCCAATTCCACATCCCCATCTGGATCACTGCCCACAAAGCATGCAAACTTAGGTTGGTTTATATCTAATCTTAAATTATTAAGAGAACTTATTTTCAATATCCACTGCAGACACACAAATACTGATGACTGGGAAATTGTAAGCGCATCAATTCTCAAAATACAGTCAAAACAATGGAAGTTAAATTCTAGTAAAATGGATTTGCATGAGATAGAGAGGGTGAGAGATGTGGACTAACCGAACAGGGCACTTATCTCCAGATTTTGGCATGCTTGAGACACGATCTAGGAGCTGAAAAACTCTCCTACTAGCCCCTGCAGCTTTCATTGCAGTAGTGTACAATCCTGACAAGGAAGATACCGAAGAACCAACTGCACGCAGAAAGATTGGCCAAAATAAATAACTTATTCAAACCATCAAAAGCTGCAAGTTATTTGCTGTCTACTGGATGCATTCAAAATATGCTAGCTTGAGCATAGAAAATTTCTCTAAATTAAATAATAGGATGATTTGAACATGAGAATAATCAAGACACAATCATAAAAAGTTACTAAGACAGTTAACAGTGCTACATAGATGTTTAGAATCTAGACAGATATTGGAAGCTTTCCTCAAATTTTTGGAGATTCAGAAAAGAGTCTACAATATTAGGTTAAATTTAAATATTTTTCTTAATTGAAATTTAATTCGTGTGAGCTGTGGCAGCACATATCGCAGGCAAGTCAAACAAAGTAAGAGTACCTGTGAGACTATAAAGAATGAAAGAAGTCAGAGAGCCCGCGGTCATGGAACCTATTATTGTCAGGTATGCACCATAAACTACCACTATGATAACAGATAATGTGGATGCTGCATTTAATCCTCCAAAGAAGAGGCCAACTACTCTCTGTGATAAAAAAACAGCACAGCTGATAAGCTTGTAAACCTTTTATTTTTGTACTCACGGCTTCATCAGAGAGAGAGAGAGAGAGAGAGAGAGACTCACTGCTTGTCTGAGTCCTAGCTTCAGTGTCTCATCAACTTTTTCTGAATAATTTGAAATTGCATAACCTTCTTGAGCAAACGATCTAACTGTTCGAATGGCCCCAAAAGATTCCTACACATCAATTTTTCTTAGGAATTGATTTTCATGCTAGTCTAGTTGCATTGCATTGGATAGATGCAAAATAAAGGGAACGAATAAAGAAGAAAAAGAAACACTTAATATCTATGAAAAGGGTTCAAAATTATATTTAATTTCCAGAATATAGTTTATGGTCAAACCTAGCAGAGAACAATTAATAAAATATTTACTAGGGTTTTCATTTATTTCATTCATAAGTGTTATTGTAACTGTCCAAAACATAAGTTTATTGATGTCTTCTTGGATCAAGCCGTAAACCTTCAGATTAGTAGATTTACTCGATATATGATGCTTATCTAAAACTAATTACTACTCAAATATGCGGAGAAAATGTGTATCTGATTATCTAAACTTGATCATTTAAGATTCTGAACAATTGTAAACTACCAACTACTACTGGAATTTTTTGGGTTTCCACATTGTATGTGTATCTAAACAAACTGCAGATTTTCTTAAAGAAAAGAGGAATCGAAAACCTTCCTACATTCATCTGAAGTTTTTGTATTCAAAACAATATTCCTCTTGTGAATGTTTACACCAAATATGGAAGTAATGGTATATATATATATATATATATATATATATATATACACGTGCAAGGGGGATAAGCGCAGCTCACAAACCTCGGCTATTGAAGCAGCGACTGCAGCTGCAGCTTGAGTTTCATGTGATAGATCACGAAGATAGCGCCCGAATTTTCTCACTGCAACTGAAATGACTGGTACAACAGCCAAAGCCAACACTGAGCAGGAAAAAAAAAAAAAGAAACAATGAGCAAAATATTACTCGGATAAAAAACACGACCTGTGAAATTTCAGTTTAGATTACCAACATGTTAATTTCCATGATGATGAAAACATGAAAGCGACACCAATTAATGCAGTTGTTACATTACGGAGAGCCTCAGAAAGATTGGTTGTTGCAGCATTTTTTATGACCTGGGTATCTTCCGACAGCCTGCTTAGAAGTTCCCCAGTTCGAGTGACATCAAAAAAAGCTATTTCCTGTTAAATCATTGCAGTAAAACCACAATAAGGCATGTTCAGTTTCAAATGCTTAGCAACAAAGAAAGAGAAGAAGCAACTGCAAACCAGTATCTTAAACGATGGGCTCCAATATCTCTAACCAGCTATTTTGTTATGCTTCATTTTTTCACTAAATAAAACATTTATTGTTTTCAAAATGCTTAGAGCGTTTTTAAATAGGTCTTAAATTCACAAGACAATTAAGATAGTGGATCAGGAATCAGAATGATTTTTCATAGTTTGTCCAGCTTTTTACAGGTTCAACAACTAGGAGATCTCACCTGATTGATTAGGTGGGTGAATAAGTTCTTTCTCAGACGAGCTACAACCCTTTCACTAGCAGAAGCAAACAGCCATGCTCGAAGTGCAGTGCATAAAGAACTAAAACAAGAGAAAAGAAAGCTATGATTTTCTAACCCCTTTCAAGAATGCTAAATGCTCTAAAGAAAGAAAGTTGGTGAGGGTTTGTGCAAATATCTTTCCTCACAAAAGTCTAAACAATGGTGTGAAAACGAGGCAAATGATACAGTAGCTTGGTCTTACCCAATTACAACTATCAGCACAATTTCTAGTATTGTGTTCTTGACATCATCAATTGCTTCTGATTGCTTTTCAGGAGTTCTTATATCTCTTGACACAATGTCAATTATTGTTCCACCAAATTTGGGCTGCAATATAAGAATTTAAAACATGTTAAAGAGACAGAGACCTCAATGAGACAGGAGCCCACTTTCAAGTTTTTGATTTTGTGGTTTGTTAATCCTACAATCAGAATACTTGATGTGGATGCAATCAGCAGGGCAATGGTGCCAACTACTAGCTTCCCAGCATCTGGTTTTGCCTGCAAAATAAGTTAATTAAAGATTGATTATGGACCGACATATATTTCATTTTAGATTCCATCCTCAGAAATAATGAAAATGCAAGTCCTTACAAGTGAAAAAACTCTACCAAATCCAACGTTTGCTGCCTGAATTTCAAAAACAACATTAGCTAGCCTTTAAAAAGAACTTAAAAAGGCGACAATATATGTGTGTGCGCGCACGCAAATGTGTAGAATGAAACACATTCAAAAGTTATCACCTCCACTGCATCCCCAAGTTCAAGATCATTTGGAGGTCCATCAGGCGATTGGTCTTCATTTGCTTTCCTCCGTGCCTAAACAACATTATGAACATTAAGTGAGCATCTTCAGTGCTTAAATAATCCATCATGTTCAATAATGGCACAATACTTCCTTTCCACACCTATTACTACAAGCCATAGGGGATTAGGATTTCCCTTATTTTATAGTGATTAAAACAAACATTTGAGCCAAGAACAGCATCATAATCTTATCGTATCAAAGACATTGAACACCAAAAACTACAGGGTGCTTCAACTTATATTATGCTTTTTTAAAAAAATTTATTTTTATAAGATCCCAATTTGAAGGATTTTAAACAAATATGAAGCCAAACAATCAAGATGGAACATACCAAAATATTTCCAGAACAAACATTTCATTAAGGATATGGCAGCATTCCAACTAGAATGAAACACCTAAATAAGCTCCCAACCAAAATAAATAGTTCAACAAAGAAATTACAATAAAAAAATAAGTGAATACAAAACTCGATTACAAGATTCCAAGAACAAATAAGAAGCTATCCTTGGCCTATCAAGTTGTTATCCCAAACCAAACACAATTAATGTATAACATATTTCCCAGAAAATCAAAGTGATTCAGCAAATACCCAGAAAAGGTAAATACATATTGACGTCACCAATGGAATAGAAAACAGTTTTAAAGTGATCAAGCATGAGTGTCAAATGAAAAAAAAAATCCCATAAAAATACAAAAAAGAAAAAAAATTAAAGAAATTTATGAAATCAAACCTCCTTTGTCAAGAGAGAGACTCTCTCACTTCCTGAAGATGAAATGGACTTTGTTGTCCAATCCAAGTGCTGTTTCTTGCCCATCAAAAGGAGATGAATAACTGTATTTCGCGGGAAGAGCTTAGACTTCTGTCAAGCGAAAGAAAGATTCTATATTTCTAATGGAGTACTGATAAAAGTTAAGTCCACATGGAAGTCATCAGCATGTGATAGTGATAGGCTAAAATTCGCCTCTTTGGTTTAATGAGAATCGCCACAACACAAGGTTCCGCCCTTCACCAGTATGTTTGAGAAATTAAAAAATTATTGAATATAGTTATAGGGTGATTAAAAAGATAATTATTTTTTTTAAAAAAAAGGCAATTGAATTATTTAAAAATTAATAAAATATTTCATAATTTGATCAATTTTTTCAAGAATTATAGAAAATAGTTAAAACGTATTGACAGAGTCTTAGGCTATATGAATGGTCTCTATCTCCAGTGCAGACAGAACCTCAACCAATCCAATTGATAATATTCTTACAACCACCAATTTGTCTATAAATATTGTAGAGAGATTTAAATTGATTAATTTGGACATGTGTTGGCAAATATTGATTTCTAATTTGTTTGCACAAATTTATAATTACCTAATTAATTATAATTTCTATTAAATTATATTCACTCATTCCACTTTAATAGCAATATTTCATTTTTTTTTACAAAAATTAAGAAAATAATTGAAATTCATTAATTTAAATTACCATTTAAAAATTTTAAAATCTCATTTAATTTTATTGTAATCCAATGCTAAATTTTATCCAATATTAAAACACTAACACGATATCAGAGTAGCACTTCCTTTTATTTTGTTCATGCCTTGATATAATGAAAAATTTTTAGTCATGGGCGTAGTAAAAATTTTAATTTAACTACAATTAAACTAATGATAGAAAAAGAGAAAAATAAATATAAAATAAAAATAAATTATACTTAATTAATAAATATGGGTAAAATTGATAAAAATTGTTAATATGCTGTCAAAACTATAAATAATCACCTAAATTGGAACAAAATGAAATTTCATTTGTTGCTATTAAAATGGAATAGATGGATTAATAAATTTAAAATTTGATATTTTTAAATTTATTTATGTTATAAATTTAGCTTTGATATTTTTTTTACATGTATTTTGCACAAATTATTATTATTATTATTCGAAAACAAATTATTGTGATGATACTCTATCCATTAACAACTGCTATATTCACAAGTTATATGTATACATCGAAAAAAAAAAGTTCGATTTTTCCTATCACCAATTCATGATTAAATATTTTCTGATCTGATTGATCTTCTCATTCAAGTGGGTAATTGGAGATTTCAAATTTAAATCTTTTTAACCATAATTATTTCACTAATTTGGTGAACCACTGGGCGTACTATTTCTATTGGGTGGCTCAAATTTCATACTTAATATGATGAATCAAGCTCCTGAGAACAAATCTTATCTTCGCTGGTTATTTATTATTATCTTGGAATATATTGGGCAAATCTCTTTTTTTTTTTTTTTTTTTTGTTTTCAATCAATGGTTTTTTTGCAAATAAATTTTTAATCCTAGCAGTATTTTCCTTTATATACATAGTTAATACTAAAAAATGTAGCAGTGTTTTTGATTATTAGAGTAAAATTACTAGATAGACATGTGTTTGGGAGCATGATATAAAAATTTTAAAATTTATAGAGAGAAATAAAAAAAGAAGTAAAATGAAAAGAGTAAATTCAGTAATTTGATTTATTTTAGAATTAATGTGAAAAATATTTAACTCGTTATTTCGTTAAAAATTATGAATAAATAATTTATTTTAAATAATTAAAAGTTATATAAATCATCAACTTATCATGTTATTAATTCTCTAATATTATAGTTAATAAATTATCTTTAATATAATTTAGTTTAATAAAAATAATTTTTAATTTTTTAATATCAAATTTTAACTGCTCATATCATTAAAATTTATAAATTATGCAGTTTATTTATATCATTAAACGTTGTATTATTTCCATTTCTGTACAAGAAAGGAGTTGCCCTGATTACATCATTTTTAACTTGGATATAACTTGAATTAAGTTGAGTTTTTAGAAATCTCTTAATGTGATTATTACTTGCTAACTCTCTCTTATCATTTCTCATCTCAAGAAATGGTTTTTGATTATTGGTATAAATATAGATTAGTACACATGTTGTTTTGGATTTTGTTGTATTGGCTCAGATTAGTACTTAGATAAAATAATTTTTTTTAGACAATTTATATTAATAAAATTTAATCTTTTTGTTGATAAAAAAAATCATTAAACGTTATACAAATTTATAGCGCCCCAAAATTTTAGATTTTAAAATGGTATTATCTGGACGGGTTATGAATGGTATCACTCGAGAGAAAAAATAATATATTATTTAAACCCGATAATGATATTGATCATAATTAATATTTTTGAAGCTAATTAGATTTTATGTGATTAATCTTAATTTAATTAAAGTTAAGATATAAATTTTCATGACAAAGTAAGTAATAAATTATTGATAAATAGTAGTTTACCGGTCTGTAAATAGTACCACTACTCCGGGACTTTATATTATTTTGGTCTGGCAAAATTTCTATTGATGCTTTATATTTTATTTAATATATTTGGAGTATGTTTATATAATTTAAGTGGGTAGAAAATATTTTATGAATATTTTTAGAGAATTTAAGTAATTAGTTAATAGTGTTTTTTTAGTAAATTAATATTAAGGAAAATTGAGAAATAAATTTTATGGAGTTAATTGAATAAATTGATGGTGTTAAATAATAATTAAAAGAGAATTATTTGATAAATATTTAGAGCCTTTGGATTAAGATAACTTGATTGGATCCATGCCATACACTTGTCAACATGTGGTGAATTAGCAACATTTGGTCAACAAAACTTATCCAAACTATTCCATATTCTTCCTCCCCTCCATTTTCAAGGCCACTTTCTCTCTTCTCTCATTCTCTCCATTTCTTTGAATTTCTTTACCTCTAAACTACATTAAATCACCTAATTAAACCAAAGTTTAGTAATTAAATTTGAAGAATTAAGTAGAAGAAGTAGAATTTGGAGTTCTTAAGCAAAAAATTTGGAGTTTAATACTCAAGCATGTTTTGATTTTTGTTTCTAAGAATTTAATTGAGTAATTCATAACTTAGATATGTTAGATTATGCACTAAATCATGTTCTAGCTTTTTCTTTGATTGTTTCCATGATTTAGATATGTAAATATTGATATTTGAAGAGGTGGTTGAAACCTTCTCCGAAGTGAAAGGAAAAAAGAAGAAATTAGATTGAATAAGCTTAAATAAACTTAATTTGAAGGTTAGTGCAAGTATTTCTTTTATTCCTTTCCATTTCTTTAAATTTTTTTATTTTTAGATTTTAATTTTTAGATTTTAATGTGATTTTTGATAATTTTATATGCTTTAATGAATTGATGAGTTTTGATTGTTTTAATGTGCTTTTGAATGAATTCTAAGCATGTTTGTATGTTTAAATGAAAAGGAAAATATTTTTCTTCCTTTTATTTCAAGAGTAGCTAAAGCATGTTAGGTTAAGGGCCTTGTGTTTTTCTTTGATTTCTTACTTGATTTTGATTTTAAAGTGTTATATGAAAAGTAAATTTAAGGTGGTTTAAATCTTTGCTTATACTTTTAATAATTATGGATTTTACAAGACTTAAAAAATGTATGATTTGAGTAGAAATAAGTTTAATGTTAAAGGATTTTGAATTAAGGTTTTTAATTACTTTTATAAGTATTTACAACTTGTTTGTAGGTTTATTTGAAAGAGGGGAACTCCCCCTCCTTTGTGTTCATATATAGGCCGAACTACCTAAGGGTGGTGAGGCTTGTTTTTCAATTCCTTTAAAGTTTGATTTAAGTACTTTTATGTTATATTAAGTATATGTTTTGAATATGTATGCTTTGAATTTACTACGTATGAAAAATGGCAAATGTTAGAAGTTGTAAGTTTTAAAGAAGTTAAGAAAAATAAATTTTAGTTAAATATGTTTTGAATAGTATTTGATACATTTAGTTTTAAGTTTGTTATAAACTTTTCACAACTTAAAGGATACTTTAAAAAAAAGTGAAGGAAGGAATTTAAAGACATTTGACTATAAGTAATACTTTTAACGTTTATTTAAATATTTTTGAATTGTATTTGAAGTATATATTTTGAAAAAGAAAAGTTTTGAATTTCATAAATATGACTTTGGTATTTTAATAAAGTTGTAAGTTAAGGGAATTTGAAATAAAAATATTCAAGTTATAAAAAGTTTTGTTAAGAAATAAGTTATAAGAAATGTGATAATTTATGAAGAAATAATATAATTTGGGCTCAAGTATGCATGGTTGAAATATAGTAAGATGAGATTTATTCTAGTACATGAGCAAGCTCGGCTTTGATGCTTCTCTGTTATATTATATGGTATGATCATATGCTAGACTTTGAATGTCTTTTGAATAAGCGAATGTGCTTATTATGCGATAGCGTTTTCACAGACCAATTATTGGGTGGTGCTTTCATTGGTCAGTTATTCGGTGGCGCTTTCATAAGCCAGTCATCTGGTGGTGCTTTCACAGGCTACATTTTTGTCTGTAAAATTGAATCTGATTATATTTCTCTCAGTATACGTATGAGCTCTCAACTAAGAATACATTTTATTTTGTTATTAAGGAAAATGAAAATATTTATATTTGTAGATTTTTTCTTTTATTTGACATATTATGGATTTATTTTAAAGGATGTTCTTATTTATGATTTTTGGAACACTTTAATTTGATTTGTATACTTTCGGTATTTTTATATATGATTTAAGTATTTTAAATTATATTTTAAATTTTTTGCTTAGACAACCTTATTTATTGTATTATTAAGTTATTTAGCACCACTGAATGATATACTAGCGCGTCAATTTTTATTACACGTAGGTTAGGAGCAGTGAATGCTACTTGAGAACTGAAGACTTAGCACAAGAGGAGAGATTTTATTTTGGATAAAACATGTGTAGAATGTATTTATGGCATGTATAATAATATTGTAAGAGGCTAAGGTTGTATATATAATAAGTTTATAAATTAATTAAGAAATATTATTTTATGAATTTAAGTATGTAGTTATTAGAAATTAATTGATTGTATGAATGACATCATGAATATTTACTTAATATGCTATTAATTTTTTAATGTGATATTAATCAATTATATTTAAAACAGTTTAATTCAATTGATAAATAATTATAAATTAATTTATATTTAAATTTGAAATCCTACATCCCAAACACAAGGAAGAAAATTCGTCTAACTATATTTATATAGTATGATTTTGCGTTCACATTATTTATTGTGGTAATTCTTAGTGTTTCTTTTCCTTATAATTATTGTTCATATGAATTAATAATAATAAATAAATAAAGGTAGGCATTTCATACAATAGTTGATTGCCAATTGGCTGCCTCTCACTTCTCAGTCCTTACAAGTGAACAATGATTAAATAACTTTCCAAAAGCCAACAAGATAAATGGGACCCCAATTTTCAATTATTATGCTCATGTCATTGTCACACATAGCTTTTTATTATTATCAATTTATGTGTATTTTAAAAAATTTCAATATATATTTATTAATTTTAAATCATTTGAAACAATTTACTGAATAAATATAACTTAAATTTCAGCTGAAATAAAAATCATTTAAAAATGATAAATAAAAAATATTAATTTAGAATTTGTACACAAAAAAATAAGTTAATAGATTTTTTAATTGTCTTGCAATTATAAATTTTTACGAACAAAATTTTATTCGTATTTTCTACAAACAGGATTTTACATGCGGCCCTATAAATAAATTAAGGACCTAATTGAAGGAGCCAAGGAAGCAGTAGAGATCTCCATCTCCGAAAATGAAGCCCTTTCACTTTCTTATCGTATGCATCCTTTTCTCTTCTTTGCTGCTCATTCCTTCTCCGTCTATGGCTCGAGAGCTTGCTCAAAACGGTAACAAAACAAAACAAACTTGCAAAAATTGCTTCTATTTCCTTCTCAAACGATTGAAGTGAACAATTTTGATGTTCTAATTATAAAAAATTCTATTTCTGCATTTCTTTACAAATTTGTCAGAAACTTTTGATTTCTTCAATGTTAATTCGTGATATTTACAATATTTAAGTGCCTCTTCAGATGAAAATGGAGGTAAAAAATCAGAAGTTATGTTGGAGAAAGAAAGTGTAAGTGAAGCAACAGTAGGAAGCAACGATGCAGTACCAATATGTAACCGTCGTCAGACTCCATATTATAGATGCAGATGCCCTGCCTACAAGCCTAGATGCTAAGGCGGCTTTAACGAAGCAACGAAATAACAGTATAAGTATATTATAGAAAGCAAAGTGGTTTCTTGTAGTATTGTAATTAATTAATATTTACGTTGGCTTTGCAAATGGTGTGTTCTAGTACTGTATTTGCTCTCCCCAATAAAGGACTGTTGTTTGACAGAGTTCAACTTTGTATAAGCACTGTCTTAATATTGATTTTGATTCATTAATTGAAAGGTCTTAAAAGAACCCTAAAGAAAATTCAAGAGAGAGTTTCAATCTCAATTCAAATTATAATACACATGAGTAATAAGTCTTTCTTCAGCTTCATGAGTGAGTGCATGATCATTGCAAGCAATAATAAACTGATTGAGAAGAAACATAGAGTTGAATCAATTTTTTTACGAGAAAATAATCACTGCTCATATGCCAAATTAAGATTGAATGTCAAAGAAAAAAGAAAATGATCCAAATAAAGGAAGGAAATCCTCCAACCAAACCAGCAAAGGATTAAACAACCTATCTGCTAGTTTTTCCCCTCTTAATCACTGTTAAACGATGAGTCAAAGCAGAGCTATGTTTTCTTTTTCGAGGAAAATTGTTTTATCGGCAATTGCTATCTAGCAACATGCTACCTTTTTGTTGAAACAAGATAACCCTGCCTTTGCTTTTGCCTCTGCCTTTTGCTCTTTCTTTTGCTTGTGCTTTCTTTGTTATGGTTTTGATAAGCACTATTGTGTGTTTATCTCTTAAAAAACAAAAAATAACACGTGTCAAAGGCAAGTTATATGATAAGTTAGGTAAATTTTATAAAATACTGATTATATTGATTAACAGCTTGATTACTCGTTGATTAACATCTGTCTAATGAACAATGGTCAAGTAACTTTTCCAACTTTTCCAAAAGGTGACCAGAAGAAGATAATATAAACTAAACAAGGATATGTTCTAGAAAAAACATTGGATCTCCATTTTTTTTTTCTTGGAAGAAATCAAAACATGAATTTTATTAAGGTGAAATAGAATACACATCAATAAATTTTTAAACTTTTTTAAAAAGGTCTAAGTAATAAATTATTTATGCAAAAATTAAAAAAAATATAATGATTAGAAGTGCAACAAACGATTGCTTGTTTCATTTGGTGGCTATTCATGTTGAAAGAATTCGAACTCGAAATCTCTTATCCACTTACTCTTTATATGAGTAAGAAGATTGACCATAGTACACACGATCGGCTTATTTAGTTATTTATATAGATAGTAATTTTAAATTTCTCTCTAAAATGCAGATATAAACTCAAATAGATCTCATAGAAGTATTTGGGAAGTCAACTTCTTGGTCTTTCCACATATGTGACTATAAATAAACTAAAAGGGCCAGGTATCAAAGCACTAGAGAATTCCATTCTCCAAAAAATGAAGCCCATTCATTTTCTTATTTTATGTATCCTTTTATCTTCTTCGCTGCTCATTCCCTCTCCATCCATGGCTCGAGAGCTTGCTTACAACGGTGAGAAAGCAAATTTGCTCACCGACTTTCAATTTTTTTCAATTCGATGATTTTCTAATCTTTTAACTAATTTTATGTCATCAAATTCTTTTTCTTTTTCTTTTTTTTTTTTTTTGTGAAATCAGGTCTGACTGTTAATTAATATGACACTGAAATTTTGCGTATTTAATTTTGAATATTTAGAAATGCCTGCACGTATGTATTATCCTTTAATCGTTTTGTATGTTAATTTGTGATATTTATTATATTAAATGCTGCTTTCAGATGAAAATGGAGGTCACAGACCTCAAGTTACGTTGAAGAAAGATAGTGTAACTGAAGCAACAGGTGATGCAATTACGTGCAAACCTGGTCGAAGTCATGGTAAATGCAAATGCCCTCCCTTCAAACCTAAATGCAAAGGCAGCTTTAACTAAGCAACACATAATATGATTATGGTGAAGAATATGTATAAAAAGCAAAGTGGTTCTGTTTATAATTAATAATACGTTGGCTTTGCAACGGTCTGTTTATTTTTTTTTTTAGTATTGCGAAGAGAATTCGACCATGGATATATTGTCAAGTCGCAATTATCATTAAATTATGCCTTAGTATGCAATAATAATGTATTTATGCTGTGTGTTTATACTCTAATAAGTGTTATTTCATAATGTATTATCATGTTCTTATCATAAATGATGTTTTTTTTTTATTTTCTTATTTTTTTTATAGAATATCAATTGTATATGCACTGTATAAATATTTATTTACATTTTTTAAAAATTTTAAAGGAACTCCTAAAAAAAAGAAAAAAAAGTCGAAAGAGAATTGTTAAGAGTTTTGAATCTCAAGTTGCACGATTCCACCTTTGATTTATTGTTTAATGTAAAATTTATTTATTTATTTCATTATTTCCTTTCTACTCATTTCCAAACAAAAGAAACTTAATTAACTCTATAAAATTGAGGATCATTAATATTGCTAATTCAGAGCTCTAAACATTGTTTTGTTTAGAGTTGTGTGTTCCGATTTTGATTTGGTTTCCAATAAGAACCGTAATCAAAATCTTAGTTGTTCTCAAATTTGAAACTGAAATTGAACTGAATGATTTAAGAATTAGAATCAGAATTGAATTATAATTCGGTTCAATTACAATCTGATTCTTCTGTTATTTGGTTCTGGGTTTTGGAGTTTCAATTTTAGTCTTTCTGTTAAAAATTAATATATTATTCTCCATATTAATATCACATTTCTTTATATTAAAAGAATATTTAATATTAAACTAAGATAATTATAATAATACACATGTAATTAGAAACATTATAATTGTAAATTATAATGCTATTAGAATATTAATTATAATTAGAATACTTATAATTATAGAATTAACTATGGTAAGAATACAAATTAGAAAAGCTATAAATAGAACATTATTAGAATATTAATTAATTTATACGATTTATTGATTATAGTTCTGAATAAATATATATAATTTCAAATATGGCGAGTTAATAGTATAAGAAATATTATTTAGTAATTTAAAATTTATAATATAAAAAAGTTTGTATAGGAAAGATTTGTATATTTAAATTAAAAATTGAGTCAAATTTAAGTTTTTTCTCTAAATATTAAATTCAGTGTTAATTAATGAAGAATATACCAATCAATTATACTTAGAGTCTCACATCATTTTAATATTTATTCTCTCTGTCCACAAATATTTAGGATAGTATGTTGTTCACAAATATAATTTTTTTTGAAAATATCAAGAAATATTTAATGATATTTTTCTAAAAATTTACCCTTATTGATATTAAATATACTAACTCCGTTCTACTTTAATAGCAACATTTACTCTTTTGACGAGGATTAAGAAAATGATTGAAATTTATTAATTTTCTAAAAATACATGGTATAATGTCTAAGGTGTCATTCTTAAATGTAAATATATATTCCTAGTAAATATAGATAAAGTTGAAAAAAAAATTAATATAGTCTTAAAATCCTAAATTAGCATTTAAAGTGATCTAGTTGTTATTATTAAAGTGGAACAGAAGGAGTAATGATTTTCTGTACAAATTTCTAAAGGATAATTTAGTCAAATTAATGAATATTTTATTATAATTTAAGAGAATTAAATATTTTTATTGATAACTTTATTAAAGTTGCCAAATGAAAATATTTGGCATGAATCACGTTCATGGGGAACAAACCTTTTCTTCCCTTATTATTTATTTTAATAATAATGAGGCAAAAAATGCACTGATAGCATCAATCATTGAGTGAAGAGGCAAAAATGCACCTCCATATATTAAAAAAAAAAAAAAAAAAAAAAAAAGGAGGCACTACCACTTTCAAACAATACACATAAAAAAAAAAGGTGTAACTGTGGAATTGCTTTTGCTTTTGCTTTTGCTTTTGCTTTTGCTTTTAGTTAATTAATGGATAGCAAATAGAAGTGGCACCATGTGGACTGTGCTTTCACTCGTTTAAAGACAAAAAAAAAAAAAAAAAAAAAAAAGTTAAGCCTTCAATTTGGATTTTCGAACAAAGCATGATTTTGGTGGACCCCTTCTCACCAGCTTTACAAAAGCTTTTAAATAATTAATTTATGTTAACAATAGAGGTAAAGAATTTCAGATAATAGCATGAATTTAGGAATTTCAACGTATACTTCTTTCTTCTAACCATTATATTAAAGGAACCCTATATCCTAAATTCCTAAAAATTTTAATTGAATTTGAATAAATTCAAGTGTAAATTGTGCATTAAAATTCTTAATTGACAGGATCACTTTTATAAGATGTGCATTACCTATAAATTGTTTGATAAACTTAATTTTGATTTGATAAACATATTTTAATGTGATGAGAATTATAACTATTTTTTAAGATTTTCTAATATATAATTGCATTTTCCCCCTTTTTTTTAAAAAACAAAAAGAACTTGCAGAACAATTATTCACTTCTAGGTTTTAGTGCATTGGGTGATTTTTGTGAGTCCATCCTCCATAAGTCTATATATATATATACATATTGATTGTAAGGTGACAAGAAAGGAGGGGAGAGGATAAGAGTTGGAAAAGAAATGGGATTTAATAATAATAATACTCTTCTTGTATTGTTGTTGGTGCTGTTAATATTTTCCAGCAATAGTAATAGTTGCAGAGCCGCGTTTCTTGATTATAAGATCAGCAGCAGTAGAAACATCTCTTTCAGTTGCGATGATGGAAACCTCGACGACTGCCTCATTGCCGACGATTTGGAGGTGGAGTTTTTGCTGGATTCTGAAATAACCCGGATGCTTCAACAGGATGGGAATTCATTTTCTGGATATACATACACTCCAAAATCGGTACCTGAATGTAAAGCTGGTCGTTCATATAAGAATTGCAAATGCCCTCCTTTCAAAAAAGATGAACAAAATGGCAAATGCGTTTAGATCATTTGCTTCATTTCTGCCGTTCAGTCATCGCTGTTCTGCTTCTTCTTCCTTCTCTTTCTTTCTTTTTTTTTCCTTTCCAATCCCGTTGTTGTCATGTTATTGTCTGATCAAGAATGCGTTTCTTCTTACTTTTAGTGGGCAACGTATTTCAGTTTGCGGCAGAAGAATAAAGAACTTATGCTTTTGGTTGCCAATTTTGATGGCATTTGTGAATTATATCTATTTTGGTTGCTATTATTAAAACGTTTTAATTTTTAAAGATTTGTACATTTATTTATGCAAATCTGATGCTTTTAATTTCACTTAATTTTTCAGTTATCTTGTGTAATTGACAATTAAATGCTACAATTTGAAAATGAAAGAATTTCTAACTGTAAGAATTTTTTTTTAAATATAATTATTTCACATATACAAGGCTGTATTTTTTTGAAAGTTTTTAGACAACTTTGTAAGATAAAAACAGTTCTATGAGTTTATTGTCATAAAATAATTATAAGTCATTTTAAAATTTTTCAAAAGGAGGAAATATATTTTGAAAATTGAAATTATAACTTTATAAATACTGGTTTGTGTAATGTTAATACATTGATTTATGTATAGATAATCAATCACCAATAATCACTATACACCGATCAACAATTTATCAGGTTCAAATTGAGATTAAATGATTTCCTGAAAAATATTTCCAAATCGGATGCTGCAGGGAGGATTTTGAATCGCATGCAGGCCTCTATCCAAAAGAAGAGCAGAGGAGGCCAATGCATCAACAACACCATTATCCTCTCTATACCACAACTTGCCAATCTCTTCTCGACAAAGTCTAATATGCTGAAATAATGTTCTTATGGCGCAGCAAAGAAGATGGAGAATTGAGAACCGAAACCACAATTGAAGAATCTTTTAGAATCAAAATATAAATATATTACTAGTCACATACCTGCACATTACCTATCTGGAAGATTAAAAAATATATATATACTAAATCCCTAAAAAATCTGAAAAAAAAAAACAAAGATATGATGCGACTTCAACTTTTATATATTTATTTATATAAATAGTGAATTTACAAGTTCAAAAAAAAAAAAAAAAAAAGAATCTCTCTTTTATGTTTTTCTTTGTTAAAATTCTTTTGTTTTTCGTTAAATGACAAGAATCAAAAGTGATAGCTCCTCCCTTTTTTCTCTTTTTCTTTTGTAAATTTAATTTTTTATTAAATAAATTATCAATCTATATTATTTATATTTTTGTTAAAATCTTATGGTTTATGTTCATTTTGTGTCGAATTATTTGTGATCTTCACTAGAGGTAGATCTTTTTTTCAGCAATCTACAAATTTTCAAATTTACTTTTTAATTTTTCATTTTCATTAAATTTGTTATTAGATGAGCAAACTTTATTAAATTATTTTAGTTATATCAGTATTGGTCTATATCTGGTCTACAGCGGAAGATCCTATTCTGCATGCATTATTAGGTTTTTGTTTAAAACCTAATGTATTATTATATTACAAAAATGTAGATGGTGATATGAAATTGCTTTTTGTTTAAAAAAAACGAGTAGTGAAAAACAGAGAAGGCCACTTTTTGAACAAAGTTTCAGGTTTACACTATAATAGTCAATTAAGTAAATTTGCTTTCACATTTTTACAATCTCAACAATGAATAGGGGCCTGCCCAAGTCTGATTCTGAACTTCAATTGGTTTTGCGATCATACTAATTGGAAATTGACTGGAATGCCTGGGTATGGGGCCAAGCTACTAGCTTTTAATAGATACCTTTGCAGTTTGAAGATGATGAATTGATCAATATTATCAGCAGTTCAAATTCACGAGTTCATCAATCCAATCTTCAGGACTAGCTATTTGCTATTAGAGTGTTCTTGCATGTCCATGGATATCCACTTATTTCTCAAACCTATCTCTTTCTTTCTCTTAATTCTTTTACTGCAACGCGTCAAAATCGCCATTTCTAAACCTCCTTGCGCTCCAACTGACATAATCCTTTCCGATTGTGGCTCTTCAGGCCAAACAACCACACCTGATGGCCGCAATTGGACTGGTGATTTAAACTCCAAATTTGGTCCTATAGACCATTCCAATTCCACCAAATCAGTATCTGCCATAGCTCTTAGCCAAGGCAGCTCTGTCGCGTCTGTTCCTTACATGACAGCTCGCATCTCTCGATCCCAATTCACTTATACATTCCCTGTTACTGCTGGTCAAAAATTTATCCGCCTCTTCTTCTACCCATCTAATTATCAAGGCGGATTTAACAAGTCTAAGGACTTCTTTGACGTCAAAACAGGACCTTTCACTTTACTCAAGAACTTCAGTGCCTCTCTTTATGCTTCTAACCGGCAAGAGACTTTCTTTAAAGAATTCTGCTTAAATGTAGGAGAGAATCAACGACTGAATTTAACTTTTTCTCCATCTTTCAATTCCTATGCTTTTATAAATGGAATTGAAATTTTATCCATGCCTGCTAATCTTTACCATACGCCACCAGAGATCAAAGGCCTTCAATTCATCGGCGAAGGAGAACAGTTTTATGTGGGTAATGACACTGCGTTAGAAAATATTTATAGATTAAATGTTGGAGCAAGCACCGTTTCGTCTGCGAGTGATACTGGCATGTATAGATTATGGGAGGTTGATACCATTTTCTCAAATGACGTTGGCCTTGTCGCTGATGGTTTAGGTCTTTCTCTTAATTATTCAAGAATTCCAGCTTATATAGCACCCGATGATGTTTACTTGACAGCTCGGGGAATGACAGACGGTGATACTAATTTGACTTGGATTTTACCAGTTGATCGAGGATTCAATTACCTTGTAAGGCTTCATTTTTGTGAATTTCATGAAGATGTTGAAATTAACATGAGACGATTCAACGTCTTTATCGACAATCAGACGGCGAATCTGGGTTTTGATGTTATTGAATCAAGCGGTGGTGTGTTGACTCCTATATATAATGACTATATAGTCGCAACTGGGAAGAAAAAAGTAGAGGTTGCAGATGATTATATCCTTTTAGTAACTTTAAGGCCAAATTCGTCAAGTGTGTACCCTGATTCTTTCTTGAATGGGCTTGAAGTTTTCAAGTTGAATGATTCTAACGGTAATCTTGCCGGACCTAATCCTGTTGTGCCTGTCTCTCCAACAACAAACATTGCGCCGGCCAGCCAGCGACCATCAACAACAACCAGCAAGTCCAATACTAAAAAATTACTGTTCCTTGCATGTGGTGGTGGTGGTTTGATAATAATTTCTCTGATGGCTTGTTTAGTTGCTTGGCAACTGAGGAAGAGAAAGCATCATCATGGTGCTTATTATGAATCATTAAGCTATTGTTGGCGGTTGAAATCTTTCAAAGGTAAATCATCAAGGACAACAGCTTCTTCCTCACTACCGCAAGAACTATGCCGCCATTTTTCACTAGAAGAGATTAAAGAAGCAACAAATGGTTTTGATGAGAGTTTGATAATTGGTTCAGGTGGATTTGGAAATGTTTATAGAGCTAATTTTGATAATGGAGCTACGACTCTTGCAATCAAGCGCTTGAATCGAGAGTCTCGACAGGGTCCTCGCGAATTCAAGACAGAGATAGAAATGCTCTCCCAACTCCGCCATGTCAATCTTGTATCTTTAATAGGATATTGTATCGATGGAGGAGAAATGATATTAGTTTATGATTATATGATCAATGGTACACTTCGAGACCATCTCCATGAAAATAACGAGAAACCACTTGAATGGAAGAAAAGGCTTGAGATATGCATTGGAGCTGCGCGGGGATTTCATTATCTTCATGCTGGTGCTTCACATACTATAATTCATCGAGATATAAAGACTACTAACATTTTGTTAGATGAAAATTGGGTTGCTAAAGTCTCAGATTTTGGCTTGTCAAAAATTGGCGTAAACAATTCCGCAATTAGTACTGTGGTAAAGGGTACATGGGGATATTTGGATCCTGAATATGCTCGACGCCATCAATTAACAGAAAAATCTGATGTGTACTCGTTTGGCGTTGTATTGTTTGAAGTACTGTGTGCTCGGAAAGTAGTCAACCGCAATTTGGATGAAGATGAGGTGAACTTAGTCAATTGGGCGCGAAAATGCATCCAAAATGGGAATATTCATCAAATAATTGATCCTGAATTAGTAGGAAAAATATCCCCGGAGTGTTTTAATAAATTTGTAGAGATTGCAGAGAGCTGCGTGCGTGATCAAGGTATTAATAGACCTTCTATGCATGATGTAATGGAGAGGCTTCAGTTCGCATTGGAGTTGCAGCAAGCCGCAGATTCTGAGAAAGAAAAAGTGAACCCTGGAGGTGAATGTTTATATCCTCAAGTATCATTTCACCCTTCTCGATATGCAAATATATTTGGTGGGTCTGAGTTGGATTCAAGTAATGCAAGTGGGTTAAGGGATCTTGATACTGATACAGATACTACTACTGGACAGACCTTTCCTAGTATGCTGTCCGGTAGCTTAACTTCTAGCCACAGCTTCTCTGATATCATCAACTCTTCAAGGAACTAGAATATTTGGTTTCCTGTCATGTGATTTTTGTAATTGGGAAGTGTGTTTGTGATGTTTGCTTAATGTTTTGCTGTCTTAATTTATGTAGAATGATTAATGCGTATTTGAAATAGTAGGAATTGTTAAGAAAATTATTATAATGTCAAAGCAGGGTACTGTGGGCTTCTAACAGAACAGATAATCTCATTTCTTGCCATAGAACAACAATCATTATTCAGATGAATCTAAAAAAGAAAAATCGCGCTTTTACCAAAGAGTGGAGGAGTTCATTGGATTTTTCTAAAAAAATTGGAGTAGCAATGCAAATAAAGCAACCTGATGTGGATCATGCATAGGAAAAAAGAAAGGAAAAGACATTACGCACAGAAAACACTTCAATTATAAAACAACGTGTAATGCTGTGTGGAAACCTGAAAATGATGGTGCTGGTCGCTTTCTAAAATTATAAAGAATGACTTGGAATAATTGTCTAAGGTCAAGCTTATTAATTGTTTCAAAAGAAAAAATAATAAAAAATTAAGGGTGATATGAGGGGCTAGGCTTGAGCAAAAACTTATGGGTTGGGTTCAGTAAGGACTGCTCCACCTTGAAAAGTTATATATTTTCATTTAGAAAAAATAAAAAAATAATTTAGTTTTTTTTTTTTTTTTCAGTTGTTAAGATTAATTATTCTCTAATTCATATTTTCATTTGGTGAGAATTTCCATCATAATTAAAAAAGTGAAACAAGGACTCCAACGCCCTGACGACTTATTGGTTTCTCCATTTTCCAATTCCGCCACTCACCTAACCGCCCTTATTAAATTTACAGTTTAATAGTTATGCAGTTAGAACAAGTGTAATGGGTGCATTCGGGTATTTGGATCCAGAATATTTTCTTAGCCACCAATTAACAGAAAAATCTGATGTTTTCTCGTTTGGTATTGTGTTGTTTGAAGTATTATGTGCTCGACCAGTGATCAACGGGAAATTAAAAGAACGTGAGGAGAATTTTGTCGGTTGGGCGCTAAAATGCATCCAAAATGGAACCATTAATCAAATAATTGATCCTGAATGAAGAGGAAAAATATCTCCAGAATGTCTTCATAAAAATGTGGCGATTGCAGCGAATTGTGTGCGTCGTACAGATATTCAAAGACTTTGTATGGATGATGTAATAGAAAATCTTCAGTTTGCATTGGAGTTGCAACAAACTGCAGATTCTGAGAAGGAAAAAATGAATCCTGGAGGTGAACATTCCTATCCTCAAGTACTAATTCATCCTTCTCTACGTGCAAATGTATATGGTTGGTCTGAGTGGGATACCGATAATTATTTACCTAGTATTTCGTCTGATAGCTTTGCTAGCTCAATGGCTCAAATGAAGAAAATTGAGTTCTTAGGGGGTGGGATTTAGTTATAAATAGACCCACCTTCTTTGTGTTTTAGCATCCCAAAATTGAAGATAACAATACAAGTTTATTGACTTTATCGTTTCCTCTCTATTTGTAATAGTTCTGAATTAGAGAAATATTAAATTAAGTAGTATTGGAGGACGTAGGCAAAATTGATCAAACTTCATTAAATTTAGTGAATTTTTTCATTTGTCTATTTTATAGCTTTTCATGTGTATTTTATTTTGAAACTATTTTATTAGGGTGTATAGTTGTCACGGGGCCATATCCTCACAGCTCCTGGCACCCGTGTGGCACCTAAACTTACCTCATAATCTAGGCCAGCCAAGCATACTCTGAGGGTCTTCGCATCTTATCCGAGTGTAAGGCACATCTGCCAAGTATAAATATAAGGGTCTCGCACCTCCGTGTATGGCCTAAGGCCTTTCGGGCATCCCGGGCGGCATAGTCTGCTCAGCTAGGAACCCCACCCTTTGGAAAGACGCGCACTATAGGCTCGTGGCCCTATAGTGTCCATAGAGCTCCTTCCCTATGGAGACATCAGCCCCCTCTTGACAGGACATGGTGCCCGCATCCTAGCTCACTAGGGCTTAGGTAGTCATCCCAGCCCCTGGGCGGCGGAGAACATTACGCCGGGTCCCCTCTCATATTCTCGGCACCCATGCCATCCAACATGCTATTCCAGTCTCTAATAGCCTTGCTCCGTCCATAGGGTTGCCATGGTAATGCACTATGAGTAGGGATGCTGGACTAACACCCCTACAATAGTAATATGATATATTGTGCTATTAATTACATGATTAGATAATTGGATTTTAGTGAGATTATCTATGACCACTCCAATTATTTAAAATTTAATTTGGTAATTTTAATACAATCGTTTATGCTCATTACACATTTACTATTCACATAACAATAATTGTTAAAATAGCAATGTTCCGCATCAAGTTTCTTTGATACTATCAGTTCTTAATGGTTCTCTATTTTAGTTTGTAGAATGGTTAATGCGTATCTAAAATGGTAAAAATTGTTAAGAAAATAATCAAAATCGTAGATAATATGTGATTTTATGCTTTAAAATGCTAGATTTTTTAAAGTAATTTTGCCAAACAAATGAATCATTCTATTGATTTTAAAATCAAATCACAAGAAAATATTATTCCTTCAATATATTTTCTCCTATTACTAAATAAGGGGAAAATATTCTACCTTCAAAAGAATACTTCCATCCGGTTTTGAAACTGAGTTTAAATTTTGAATATTTCACATGTATAAAAACCACGTTATGATATTGTAAAAGAACAGAAAGCATGCAGAGAAACGTTAAATGTTATTCCTTCAATTCTTTGTTGGAAATAAATGTCAATAAAATAGAGATAAAAGGTAAGGAAAAAAGAATTGAAGGCTTATCATCTATGGAAATATCAACGATTCTGGTTTCTTTATCAAGTGATAATATAAAGAACGACGTAGACTAATAATTGTCGTGCTTTTACCAAAAGCGAAGGACATAATTACGGTAGCAATGCAAATAAAACAGCCTCGTGTCGACCATGCATATGATAAAAGAAAGGAAAAGACATATTAACCACTGAAAAGACTTTAATTATAAAACACAATTTTTCCTAAAGATGATGCGGACGATCTCTTTCTAAAACTATAAAGAATGACTTCGAACAATTGTTTAGGTCAGCCTAATTGTTTAATTAAATAAATTAAAAAACAAAGAATTTTTTAAATTCTTTTATTTCCCTTCACTAATTAAAATTATAAATTTATTTATTAAATGAATAACCCCATTCACATTAATTTCTTACTAAACCATCCATTTCAAGGGTGTCCGCGATAGTTCTCGCACTAGTTCTCAGTGAGAGTCAAAAGTAAGTTTTCCAGGAATTATGTAAGAAGCATATCTTTAGCTCTGTCTTGTCTAATAATTTCCAAGCACTGTTGCTCGGTTACAGAACCAAATCAAACCATTCATGTACGCGTCTAGCCGCATAGAAGACTTGGAAAAAAGTGAAACAAGGGTTTCTTTGCTCTCCAACGACCTGATGTCTTATTAGGATCCAATTCCACCACCACCCTCATTAAATTTACACTTTCTGCTCTTAAACAGACAAGCAAGCCAAGAAATTCCATGAAAATGAACGCAGAGATACTTGCCCTTATTGGGGCTGCACTAGGTACAATCGTTTTATTATTTTTTATCTGTTTCACAGTTTTCTTTTATTGCAAAAGGAAAAGACACAGTGAAGAGAAAATGAATCCGATGCCGGAAGGAATTTGCCACCGTTTTACAGCTGAAGAGATAAGAAACGCCACCAACAACTTCGACAGAGATCTTCTAATCGGAGATGGAGGATTTGGTAGAGTATTCAAAGGTTACTTGGACAGTGAAAAAACCACACCAGTAGCTATTAAAGCTCTTAAACCTAACTCAAGCCAAGGATGTAAAGAGTTCTGGGCAGAGATTGAGATGCTTTCGAAGCTCCGTCACCCTCATCTTGTGTCTCTGATCGGTCACTGCAATGATCAACGGCTCATGGTCCTCGTCTACGAATACATGGCCCACGGAACCCTCCGCGATCATCTTTATCATACTCATAATCCTCCACTCCCATGGAAACAAAGGCTGGAGATTTGCATTGGAGCTGCTCGCGGAATAAAATATCTTCATGCAGGTGTCGAGCATAGTATCGTAATCCATCGTGATATCAAAAGCACTAACATTTTACTTAATGAAAAGTGGGTCCCAAAAGTTTCTGATTTTGGACTTTCCAGATTGGGCCCTACAAGCTTATCTATGAGCCACGTAACCACCGATGTAAAGGGTACATTTGGGTATTTAGATCCTTCTTACTATTTCACTAACCATTTGAGTGTAAAATCTGATGTGTTTAGCTTTGGAGTATTACTATTTGAAGTACTATGTGCTAGACCAGCAGTAGACATAAGGCTGGAAGAAGAGCAGCATAGTTTGGTTCTGTGGGCCAGAAAACATGTTAAAGACGGAACGCTTGATCAAATCATTGACCCTAATCTAACGGGTGAAATCGCGCCAGCGTGTTTGAAGGTCTATCAGACGATTGCAGTCAAATGTTTGCGAGAGAATAGAAATGAAAGACCTACAATGGCCAAAGTGTTGAAAAAGCTTGAGTTGGCATTGAAGCTGCAGGAAAATGCTGATGCCGCTGCGGATGAGGGAATCATGTTTGATGGATGTGAAAGAGAGGCAATTTCGCTAAGCGGTAATAACAGTGGTTATTCAGTAAATTCATGCCCGGCATTTTGGCATAAAAGACCATTATCAGAAACGGAAGGTTTGAAGTTTCTGAGTGATAGGCCAAGAGGTTTTATAAAAAGACCACCTTCTTTACGTAGGCTTAAAGGTTTATTTTATGCAGTATTTGCATACAAGTCATTGCCACGTGAGAAAGAGCGGTTAGATTCATCAAGCACGTGTGAGCATGATTTGGCATCAGAGAGTGCGTGGATAGAGATTATGGCTCATCATCAAGATCAATCATGAGACACATATTATATATATTCTTATTTTTCTTTTTGTCAGTGGGAACTATAGTCTAAAGAGAAATGTACATGTTGAATTAATTAAACAAGTTTCATGTTTCACGCAAACTAAACAAGTGTAAAGTTTATGAGGTAAAGCAAAAAAGTTGTTGCTTTTCCTTTTGATTTTTGGCCTGTCTACTACCTTTATTTAAAACCAATTATTATCATTTTTTTTCCTTTTGTAACAACGGATACTTTCCAAACCATTCTCAAACTATCAAGTGAATCAAACCACGGTTATAGATTGATTTGGTTTGAATAACTTTCATCATTTGGATCTTTCAATTAATTTGATTTATACAAATATTCCAAAACCATGAATAATTTATAATCCCACATGCTACGCTAGCTTTACATACTCTTCCTGTCTAGGTCCAAGGCTGAAATGATGAGCTGGGCTTTTCCACTTTTGGGCAGGTCGACGTCCCTTCTTAAGAAAACACAAACACGTCTTAAGTTATGGATTGCTGGACTTTGATGATATGGTGTTAGCCTCAAATTGTTAACTTTAAGATAGAAGCTCTGATACTTGTCAACAATAGATCGCTCAGTCAAATTTATTTTTTGATTTTTTTTATTTTGAGTAAGTTTAGGCAAATTTGTTAAATTAAGTAAAAAAGATAAAATATATACCAACAAGGTTGGGGGTACTTTCGTAAGAAAAATTATTTTTAGTTTTCTAATTTAAGGAAAAAATAATTCTCTTTTGAAATTAAAAATTAATTGCTCAAAATACCGCTAATGCTGCAAGTGATTTCATAAACATTTCGTATGCCAATATCTTCCAATGAAAAACAAAAATAAAACGCTCAATCTTTCCAATATATATATACACTGTGTATAAATGTGGGAGTAAGGAGATCATAAGATTAATTTGGAATTCCTAATATATCTATTTAATTAGATTTTTTTATGATTTTAATTAGAGAAAATATTCTTTTAATATGCTTTAAGTTAGATTTCTTATGCATTTTAATTGGATAAAATATGTATATATATATATATTTTTTCTATTTGATCTTGCATTATTATTATCCAATAATTTTTATAGCTAATAGATTTTGATGTTCTTAATCAAGGTTTATTGTTTTTATAACACTTTAGACGAATTTTACATCGGCTAAATACAATGTGTAAGTAAGAACATAAAAATGTCTTTGACTAATAATTGAGTCGTCTGAGTTGGTTCGACTCAAAGCGGATAACGTCTTATTAGGGTTGGGTTACCACAGTTTCTAAAGGGTAAAATCTTAATTTTAGTATTGAAAATGAAATTTAAATTCTTTAATTAGTTATGTTTTGAATTTTATAAAATATGGGCAAATATTTTACTATTAAACTCTATTAGTTAAATAGAATGAATTTAAAATATATTTTTTATTTTTGGAGATGATAGTGTATGCTTATTTGGACTATTTACACATTATTATTATATTTGACTAATATTATAAAAAAAAAGTCTTTCTTTTTCAAATGAAATTTTATTAAAAAAAATACGCTATAAAAATTTGAATTAACAAAAAAATACGCTATGCACATTATTATTATTATTATTATTATTATTATTATTATTATTATTATATTTGACTAATATTATAAAAATACGCTATAAAAGTTTGTAAATAAATATCTTTTTTTTTTCCGATTAGATGTTAGATTGCAATACATGTAAAAAAATTCATTCTATAAATAAACTGTAATATAAATTAATCATTATATTTAATTTTATCTAAATAAAAATTTATATTTTAATATTATATAAATAAAAAATTAAATGATTTAAAATTAATATATAACGAATAAAGTGAAAGGTACGTACATTAATATATAAATAAAAGCCTCAACTATTACTTTTAGAAGGAAAAAAAAAAAACCCTCAACTATTGTGTCGGCTCCAACCTAAACGAAAAATTAAATAAAGAAAAAAAAAAAAGTAAGCTGACTGCCCACTTTCGGTGAACCAATCATGTCCCATCCATAGGAATAAGACTATACGATTACTATTTGGTGGCCGTTGGTCAATTATTGTCTGATTGAGTCATTTTCGTTTGTTTTGTTAGAGGTGTCAATTTCTAACTTAAAAACAATTAAAGTAAAAGAAATAATATTGACTCAATAATTTAATTTTGTCTTGTAAATTTATAAAGAGGGATAGCTTTAAACTCCAAACTATATTAGTTTGGTAACATACCAATATGTGAAAAATCTAAAAATTTAGAAATTTGAATCTGTGCTGATAATGGCAAAGTGCTCACTATTGTCAAGTAGAATTGGAGAGAGTGGGTGGATCATATTCAAATTGCAGGGTCACGGGTTGTATTGGATTAAGAATATATACATATGGACCAAACGCACCGCCCATATGGACCCCTGAGATGGAAAATAGCCACAGAAAAGAGATAATCACAACGCCATTGTCATTGCCTCAACAACTGAAAACTGGAAATTTTCATATCAATACATACATTTACTAATTGTATACCATTTCGTGCTCATCAAACTGCTTTAATGGAGACGAACTATAATACATAACATCCATCAATGAGTTTGGCTCAGTGACCTCAGTCTTATTTTTTTATCATTTATAAATTATAAAATTACGAGAATTCAACTTTTCCAACATCAGTCTGAGCCTTTTAGAGAATAATTATAATAAAATATATAAATTGACAACATATACCATTTGGAGTGATCCTGATCACATTATAAGATTTGAAGCTTCACCTTGGGCAGCTTTTCGGGTCACGGTTGTACGTGTCGCATTTTACACTACGCTGTTTTCCATCAAGGCAGTAGTTTCTGGTGTTTTGAACACATGGTTTGAAAGGTGGACCTTTCTTATCAGTTTGTTGAAATACATAACGGCTGCTTTCCGCAAGCATTCTGTTAGTCTCCGAGTCCATCAAGAACTCTAATTCCCCGTTGGTGTCCGCCATGGAAAAGGAGTTGCTGCCGATCATTTTCGGTGGAGTGCTAGTAGCTCTGAAACTAATCATCAGAATCAAAACCATCACCACCACCACCGTTAGAGATAGACTCCTCATTCTCTCTTCTCCTCTTTTTGTAGTGTCCTCTTTATGTTATGTACAAATATAATTGGGGAAAGAGAGCTTTTTGTACCAAAGCAGTGGTTGTTTGACACTGACTGATTGTCTGGATGCCAAATTGCTTCCCTTAATAAATTACGGTATGGACAAATATCCACTTGTGTTTTATTTATTTATGAATATATTTATCTGCATTATTTATGGGCTGGGATATATTTTTCTTTGATTTGGTAGCTGACAATTGGTGATTGACAGAATTTAGTAAAATTTTAATACTTTATAATTAATTAAAATATAAAAATAATTATTTTTATATATTATGGTGTATAAATTATATTTTCTTTTAAAGTGAATATAATATTTTTATTTTAATATACTATATAAATAAAAAATATACTTAATTATTTTTAAAATAATATGTAATAGAAAATAATGATTTTTAAATATTATTTTTTTAAAGTTAATATAAATACAAAACATTTATTGTTGGAATTTACAAATGAATTTCACATATTAATCCACTAATATTTATACTGACTAAATTACCACCCGAAATTAAATACTATTGACTAAAATGTCCCATTTATTTTTTTTAGTATTTTTTTAAAGAGTATGAAGTTTCTATTGTATATTGATCATATATTTAATTCAAATGAATTTTAAATTTTGAATATATTTTAATCTATTAATAAAAATAAAATTTAAATATTTGCAATAACTTAAATTTTAAATTTTAATTAATTAATTAATTATGGTGAAATATGAGTGATTTATTTATATTAGTATTTTTGTTAAATTATTATGTTAAAGTTATTTTATGGAATAAAGATAAATAAATTTTAATTTAAAAATTATTCCAAACATAATTTTGTAAAATTAAATTGAATTCTTTATTTTAAATTATAGCATACCAAATATGATAAATTTATTTCACTTAAAATTTATTTACAAATTAATTCTATAATTATCGTTTATTTATTCAAAATGATACCTTAATATTCAAAAAAAAAAAAAAAAAAATCGAATGAATTCAATATAATTTGGTTTAATGGTCGAAGCACACATCTCAATATTGAATCGTAGAGTTGAGATCTTGGAGAAGACCTCCCAGTATTATGAGAATCGGGTCACAAAGTTAGAATCTACGGAAATGACTTTTAACATAATTACACCCCTAATAAAAATTTAATTTTCTCTAATTTTGATTTGGAGTATAATTTTTCTCAATGGCGACATTTTTCAATTTGGGGTGTGATTTTAACAAAAAAAAGTAATAATTAAAATGTAATAATAACAAGTTGCAAAATTTGAAGAAGTACTTAGTTGGACCCAAAAGGCCGGAAGCCCGAACAACTCCAAATGGACTTTGCCCTTCTTCTTTTTTTTTTTTTTTTTTTTTTTTTTTTTTTTTTTAAATTTTTTTTAAAAATAAATTAAAAAAAATTAAAAAAAAAAAAAAA
>CANUEP010141737.1:0-10639 GCA_947857235.1 Jatropha podagrica | reverse complement strand
GATTTGGTGAGATTTTGAAGTAGGAAAATGAAAGAAAATGGAGGAAGAGAAAGAAGAAGGAGATGTGGCATTGGAGAACAAGAAGAGAAGAAGAGAAGATGTGTTGATAAGCTTTGTCGACCAAGTCAACAAAGCAAATGTAAATGTTGCTAATTCACCAAAATTTGACAAGTGTATGGCTTAGATCAAATCAAGGTATTCTAATCTAATGGCTCTAAATATTCTTCAAATAACTCTTTTCCAAATATTATTTAACTCTACAAATTAATTAAATTAACTCCTAAAAAATAATTCATCAATTATTCCTTATTATACCATACTAAAAATAATATTCATTAGTTGCCGCAATTCTCCAAAAATATTCATGAAATATTTCATACTCATCTAAATTATGTAAACATGTTTCAAAAATATTAAATAATATATTAGACACATGTAGTAATTTTTTCGGGCCGAAATAATTCAATGTCCTAGGCTGATGGTACTATTTACAGACCAGTAAATTACTATTACCGATACTGAAAAAGATAATGAAAAATAGTTCGTTACACCATGGGTTCTTCCAACAAGTAAAAAATATTAGCCACCGATTTAGCAACAGAATTAAATGACAACAGATTTCGCAACGGATTAGCAACAACATTTTTTGAGAATTAAAAAACAATTAACAATGAATTTAAATTGCAACAGTTATAGCAATGGATAAGAAACGATTTTTCCTGATAAATTGATGCATTATAGCAACGGAATTAGCATCGAAAAAAAATAACAATGGATTTAGCAACGCTGCAACAACAGAATTGACAATGATATTACCAACGGATTAACAACGAATTATAATAAAATTGGTACCCCAACTGGTACAAAATTTAGCAATAGACGTTTCATCGCTTAGCAACCGATATATTTGACGCTAATTTAGCATCGGACGCGATATTTAGCGTTTGAATTTATCCGTAGCTAATCCGTTGCTATTTTGTTTTAGCAACGGATTCTTCAAGTTTAGCAACGGAATTAGCCGTTGCTAAACTACAAAAAGCCGTTAAGCCGTTGCTAAACAACATTTTGTTGCAGTGCATCAAAACTTATATTTTCAAAACATATACTTAACTGAAACATATTTTTATACTTATACAAATCAAAGCTTATACTTACAATATATATATATACTTAACATAACTTAAGAGGCTTAAAAACCAAGTCATTAAAACGTTTACTTATACTTTTTTGACCATAAACCCATTTTACACAATTTAATAGTTATTATTTCAAAATTCCTTAACTTACAACTTCATTAAAATTCCAAAGTCATACTGATGAAATTCAAACACTACTTATTCAAAACGTATACTTAATATAGCATAAAAGTACTTAAACCAAGCTTAAAAGCAAATGAAAATCAAGCCCAACCACCTTATGGTGGTTCAACCTCTATATGAATACCAAGGAGGGAGGAGGGGGTTTCCCTCTTTCAAATAAACATAAAAGCAAGTTGTAAATACTTATAAAAGCCATTAAAAGTGTTAACCCAAAATCCTTTAACATAAAACTCATTTGTACTAAAATCTTACTTTCTTTAAGTCTTGTAAAATCTATAATCATTAAAAGTATAAGAAAAGATTTAAACCACCATTTAACTACTTATCAACTAACACATTAATGTCAAAACCAAACAAATAAAAGGAACAAATCAATAGGCCCTTCATCTCAAGTGATTCGGCCAAGCTTAGTAAGGTAGGAAGGGAATGTTTTCCCTTCCAATTAAGCATTCTACCATGCTTGGAAATCATGCCAAATCATATAAAAGCAACCAAATAATCATTTTCCAAACAAAATCACAAAATCTTGAAAATTCATTCAAAACCTAAGAATTGAAAACTTAAAGAAAATGAAAAGGGAAGGAAACTATTATTGCATTAACCTTTAAATTAAGCTTGAATAAGCTTAGATAATCTTATTCCTTAACCTTTTCCTTTCCTTTAGAGGATGTTTCTCCAACCTCTTCAAAGTAGGAAAATCAACCCTTAAAATCAAGAAATAACAAAAGAAGAAGATGGAGCATGATTTAGTGCATCAACCACATGTCTAAGCCATGAATTCTACTTATTAATTTATAAATTCAAAAATTCACAACTTACTTACTTAGGTAGTGAACTCCAATTCCTTTGCTTAGGGGCTCCAATTATCACTTCTTTTACTTAATTCTTAAGGTTTAATCACTAAACTTTGGTTTAATTCATCAATTTTAGGGTAGTTTAGAGGTAGATAAATTGAACAAAAATGGAGGAGGAAGAAGAAGAAAGCTAACGTTGGAGATGGGAGAAGAAGAAGAAGAGAGAATAGTGTTTTGGATAAGTTGTAGATTTTAAGTAGTAAAGTCAAACTTGGCTACTTCATTTTATGTCATATGGATGGCTAGGATTAAGTTTCGAGTATTCTCATCAAAGGGCTCTAAATATTCATCAAATAATTCTCCTCCAATTATTATTTAACTCAACCAATTCATTTAATTAACTCCATAAAAATAATTCCTCAATTATTCCTTAACATATTACACTAGAAAATACTATTCATTAAATACCTTAATTCTCCAAAAATATTCATGAAATATTTTCTACCCACCTAAATCATGCAAACATGCTCAAAAAATATTAAATCAAGTATTAGACAAGCATAGTAATTTTTTCGGACCAAACTAATACCAAGTCCCGGACTTGTGGTACTATTCATAGATCGGTAAACTACTATTCACCAATAATTTATAACATACTTTGACATGAAAAATTTATATCTTAACTTTAATCAATTAAGACTAATCACATAAAATCTAATTAACTCCACAAATATTAATTATGTCCAATACTATTACCGGATCCAAATAAAATATTATTTCCCCATCAGGTGATACCATTCATGACCCATCCAAATAATATCATTTTAAAATCCGAAATTTTGGGGCGTTACATTCTGTGCCATTGTGACTACTATAGAAGGCGAGATACAACGGATAATTAAAATAGAAAGACACTAGGGTAAAGCTAGAAGGTGAGATCAACTAGAAAGGGAAACTTAAAGGTGCAAGAGGCACATTAGGCCCTAAGTTTGACTCCCTCATATCGGCTAATAGGGCGATCTCTTTGGGAGGGAGAACATGGACCAACAGCTGCCTCCTAACAAAATGTGCGTAAGTGTCGGGTGTGTAATCGACTAAAAAGTTAGTAGCCCCTATGCCTCTATGGGCAACAGAGACCTCATGGTCATATCTAATTGACCTAGTTGATAACATATAATATGAGATCGCATGAGGAACTCATCAATAGTCCAGGCCCAATTGCCATTCGTAAACTCTCTCACCGAGATAGTATAAATCATAAAACTTCCCGACCAAGAGAACATGTCTCTACTTTAAGAGAATGACTGTCTGTACAAACTCAGGAAAGCTAGCCCCATCCTCCCATGGATATCTCATAATCTTTCATGAAAAAAAAATAAAAAAAAAGAAAAAAGAAAAAAAAAAGAAAGGAAGAAAGGACAGGAAGACAATTTTAAAATGTGTATACAATAAATGAAAGAAGAGAGGAAATAAAAAGAAAAGAGCGAAAAAGAAAATATAATTTATAGATAAGTGGATTACCGGATCCCATCTGAGGCCATTCAGTAGCTAGCAATACACTCAAACATCAGTTGAAGTATGACGGTATTTCTGGTTATACTGTTAGGCCCGACCCCTAGGAAGAAGATCACATCATAATCTACCAAAAAACCCGGTAGCACCGGCATGGACAGAACACCATGCTCACAGGCCCATATCTATTTCATTCAAATTCAAAGTCAGCAAGCAATTAAAAATAAAAGCATAAGGCAAGAAAAGGCTAAAAGAGAAAATTTTCATACCTCAATAGCCCGTCGATAGTTAACCTTCCATTGAGAGCCATGGACACAGAGATCTATACCATAATATAAGTAAGCTAGGGCAGCTCCTCCCCAATTATAACAGCGACCAAAACCCAAATCAGCATCATTGCCGTAATTGGTGAACAAAGTGGTAGAAAGGAGATACTAGAGAAAAGCTCAAGCTACCACATCGACATCCATTTCCTCGACCTATTCTCGAGTCATGTCTCGATACTGTGGGTAGATGCTCTCATACTTGATCCTATCATGCGTGATAATAAGTTCTACCCCAATAGCAGCTCATAGAATGCCTCGTAAACCTTGAGCATCTAAGGTCCTCATTCAATCATTGAAAGGGACAAACCGCCCACTAAAAGATAGCCCGATCATAGCCACAAAATTGATCAGAGTGATGGTCATCTCCCCGAATGGTAGATGGAAGGTATGCGTTGAATCCATCCAGTGCTCCATTAAAGTAAGAACACTAACTGTCAATGATCGACTCCGAACTCACGGTAATCTATCCACAAACTACCCAAAACTAGTCTCCTAGATGCGATCCTGCTCTTGTTCAGGCAGTCGACCAAACCATTCTCCTCCAGCATAGGCATTGCCACCAAATTTGCCATGAGTTGCACTCACTTGCAAAAAGAAAACCTAGATGTAAGTGAAAATTATCAGAAAATACAAAAACGAGCCAAAAACGGCAAAGAACAACACGGTTTAGCCTAAGAAGGCACCACACCTCCACTTAAGGTGCTGAGGCTTCAGGGAAGGCACCATGCCCCTTGTGATGGCGCCCCACAAGAAGGCACAACCCTTGTATGTAGGCGCCATGCTGAGGATGAAGCTTAGCATGAAGGCACCATAGGAAAGAGTTAAGGCACCATGCCTAAAGCTTAAGGTACACATACCCTGGATGCAAGGCACACGCCCTGGATGCAAAGCGCGCACCCTGGATGCAAGTCACATGCCTTGGCAGACTGGTAGATGCAAAAATCACCCAGAACTCGAATTAAGGTTCAACCTGACCAAATTTATGGTTTTTAACATAATTCTCATGTATCTTTATTATCGATGACACAGGAAATCAAAAGAAAGGTCAAAGAAATACTTCGATCATGCCCAACACAAGTGATGGGGCAAATCATGTTTCAGCCTAATATTTCAGCTCATATCAGGTATGAATTCCTTCAATGTCATTCCCGCGCTCAGATCTCGCGCCATAGGATCGATCTTCATGTCCGTTGGGAAGCCAATTGGTGTTATCTTTAGCCACCGTTCAAATGAAAAGAGAAAATGAGTGTTTGAAGGTTTTGAGAGAAAAGAGAGTAAAAAGGAGATGAGAAAGAGTGAAAATGATCAAAATAGCCACTTTCACCCTTTATATAGGGTATGGGCCAAAAGCCCAATATTGACCCACAAGTTTAATCTGATCATGCGGCTCATCACTAATGTATATTTTGTGCACTTCATTGACAAAGCTCTAATATATGAGCCAAAGTCCCATAGCAGCAATTGTAGGTAGGTATGTCCTACCTCATTTTGCGTGAAATAAAATAGTTTTCAATAAAAAAATAATCGAAGAAAAACTAAAAAAATTAAAATAAAATGGAAATTGAGAAATAAATATTCCTCTTCACACATGCATACACACATATCAATTTTTATATGAAAAGTACCTTGATTTGTGTGTCGTGATACGATTTTGGTAAATCCTCTGTGGCATTGGATTATTGTACACATGCACACATTCTTGAATCCCTAGTGACATTACAATTCGTATAATTTCACAAACATGTGCATGCTTTCCCAGGCTTAATCATGGGATCTTTAATTGTACAAGGTTAGAAAATCTCCTTTTTCTGTATGGCAAAGTTTAATCCATATCGAAACTACCCAAAAAAGTCAACGAGATGAATGATCGCCTTTAGAAAAGAAAATTTCCAATGAAAATCAATCCGTTGAAATGGGTTGGATATCAAAGTCGTCGAAATGTGGCGCAATCAATCTGTCGAAATTGGTCGGATACAAAGTCATTGAAATGTGGCATAATCAGTCTGTCAAAATGGGTCAAAAACCAAAATTGTCCAGTTGTGATGCATCGTCCGAAAGGACAACCTCCCCACAAGGAGCATTTCAAAATTTTTCGCCGCCATTTGGCGCACTGCACTCAAAGTCATCCAGTTGTGGCACACCGTTTGAAAGGACAACCTCCCAATGGGGAGCATTTAAAAATTTTACACCGTCATTTGACACACAACACACTTTATATGGCCATCTGGCACATCATATTTCATACAAACCATCAATTGACATAGGTCATATTGTTTTGAATTGTAGGTTTCTACAGTTAAGTTGTCCATTCATAGCATACCTAGATGATCATCCAGAATAAAATTACTCTGACTCCCCAGCAAGGCATGTACCTTTCAAATCAAGCTATCCAAATGATGCACACTAGATAAGCATTTTACCACTTACGGATCTACTTAACATTTTGATAAAATAATGCTTAAAAAAGCAAAATATTATCAAAATGGGGGCAGACTGTAGATGCTCAATTTTTTCCCCAGAAATAGACTCAATGATAATAATTTGTATTACTAAAGAAGTGGTTGAAGCACCCGATGAACTTGATCCCGAAGCAATGATTCGAGTTTAGGAAGTGCAACCCTTATTCGAGTTTAGGAAGTGCAACCCTTAGTAACTTTATTCACTTTCTTGGAAAAACGAGACCCATAAGCGCATCTCGAGTTCGCTCGGGATGTGCCTCAATGTCCAATGTCACTCTGTGCATCATTTGGACCAATTTCATGAAAACTAGGTCAATTCACTGGTGGGGCCCATAATGGCCCAAATGGGGCCCATATGCAGGATCCATTGGTGACCCTTAAGGGGCCTATCAGTGGTGATGATATTTCTTGTGATAGAACAAATTCAAAATTTCTAATTGATTCAATTCTCGAACTAGTAAGCCTAGGGTAAGAAATTGGATCTATTGGATTGTTTTTCACACTTTCAGGGTTCGTGCCGAAATGGGGTCTGAAAATGAGTCTCGGGTGCACATAAAATAAATTTTCATGCCCTACATCAACGTAGGTGCCATTTGAAATGATTTTATAAAAAATCGAAAATCGAATCATTTGTGGGGCCCACAGGCGAGGCCCACATGTGGAACCCACCTGCCACATAAGCAAATAGTGTCATTTTACCCATTTGGCTATAAATACTAAATTAAGGCTTAAGGTTAGAGGTTGGCTCATTTTGTGATAAAAAAACACGGAGGAAACACAAAAACACACACAAAATCAAAATAAAGACATAACAAAAAAAACACATCCTATTCTTCACCAAAAACCTTAAGAGTTTTGTCAGATTGTGAGCAATATAGTGTAATCATCATGAAGGCAGTGATTCATAGATTCATAAATACTGTTGAAAATGACAAATCAACAACACGGACTCGAATCATCAAGAAGAGATCAAGTGTTCTTGAGGCATTCTTCACCAAACATAAACCAAATCAATATTTATCTTCGAAATCAAGTAACTGAGAGTCTAAACTCAACTTTATTATGCTTTTCAGTTTATTTTATCTCTTAAAACTATTAGAAATTGAGTTTTTATAAGAGAAACACGTAAAAGTTGGGTTTCACAGTAAGCTTACTACACTACTAGGAAACAAAGGTGCTACCTTCTAAAGGAAGGCACCATGCCCAGTGATGAAGGCATAAACCTTCCTTTGAAGGCTAGTGCACTTATGGCAAGGTTCCAAAAATGCCTCTTGCTTGCTGATATGTCCTTTTGTAATCGATTTTCTAGTGATTATAGGTTTCGTTTATCTTGGAATGGGACGTGAGTCACTTGCAGTGGTGTTAGTCTATAAGTTCTAAAATAAAAACAACGAAAAAAAAAAACTAAATTGTGCCTAGATTCTGAGATCAAAGTGGGATAAGGCTTAAGTGTTAAAAATCCATGTTTGATACAGATGAGTACATTATTGATTCTAACAAGTATTTTTTGTTGGGATTTATGAATTTTGTTCATCTAATAAGATGAACATTATGATCACGAGCTTGAAATAACATTAAAATCATTATCTTTTATTTTCCTAGCATTTATTTTATGCATATTTAATTATTTCTTTACTCTCTCTCTCTCTCTCTCTCTCTACATATATATATGTGTGTGTGTGTGTGTGTGTGTATATATATATATATAAATACATGTTGCTTATTTAATTTTCTGCCATTTTATGATTTTGACATTAATTAACATTCTGAATGTTTATTTTTGTTTTTTATTATGAGTCATTTATAATATTACGGAACCAATATTTGTGTTTAATGTTCTTTATTGATATTTGCATAAATTATGTTGTTTGAATACTTGAATGTGAGATAATTGTTAATTTGGCATATTTAATATTTTTAGTTTGATCTCATTTAATTGAATATGGTTTGTAAATTATTATTTAATAGGGTTGCATGATTATCTACGTAATTTGTGGAGAGTTCAAAAGAATTCTCATTTTGATTGGATTGTAATATGTTAAATGTAATTTTATTTAGTTTACGATTATTATTTGTGGATTATAATAATTTTAATTAGTATTATTGATATATTTATTAATTAAAATGGGAATAAGTAAGGGTAATGGGTAGAACGTATTTTAGGAGGGTATGTAATTCTTTTCTCCTCCCTCTTTCTTTTCGATTGTTTAATTTTTATGTTGGATGAATGCTTTGACTGTGATAATTGTATGATTGACATTGTTTCCTCAAAATTGCATAAAATGTTTTACATCCCAATTTAATTTAATACTATAATTAATAAAATTAATGAATATTTGGACAATTAGGAGGTCGGTTTAGACCGGGCGGAATGGGTGCCTAACACCTTCCCATTTCTGTACCCAACTTTTGGACTCACTCTGGTTAAAACCAGATTAATTGATTCTAATGAATTAATTAATTTGAGATTTTTTCCTAATTTAGTAAAATAGGGTGGCGACTCCATTATTTTCAAAACCTTATCAATGTAAGAAAACCTTTTTTGAAGATTAAATGGGATTGGACAAAATCGATTTAATTGAATAAAATAAACTAAGCTCATTTAATGCAGTTTACTCGAGAAACTCTCGAGAAAACCATGAGATACTGCGCAGAAGCCTCCTCATCCTTAGGTAATATGAGAATACTTCCTATTGTATAGCCACACTCGGCCTCAATAAAGAGTCCTCGCATTCACATCCCCTGAGTGCCAAATAATTTGGGCATTGGGAGGACTTTATGGTCATAAGCCTAGATCTGCATCAAACCAAGACAAAAGTTAGTAAATAAGTAGAAAAGCAAGAATAAAAGCAGAAAACAAGCAATAACTAGGAAATGGTATTTTGTACCTCTATAGCCCGCTTGTAGCCAACCTTTAAGTAAGCTCCTCAGATGCACTGGTCTATGCCATAGTACAGACAAGATAAGGCAACACCTCCCCAATTAAACTGCCTAGTAGCATCTAATCCTGAAGGGGTGACAGCAACACTAGATTTTCGTCATTACCATGATTCATGAACAAGGTAATCGATAGCAAATAGAATTGCATCATGGACTTTTGGATCAAGGACCTAGTATTGGGTTTCCCTTCATCAATTATTCTAGTTAATCTTTAAGGAAATCACCAAAGGTAATTTCTGAGAACCTCTAGTTGCTTTCTCCTTCTTTTCCTTTTCTTTTTTGGCCTTTAAAGCATTATCTTTGGTCTGGTTATGAGAGAAACCTAAGATCAACTAAATAGAGGCTTTTCCACCTCTATGGCATGAGGCCAACCATAGTGGCGTGCGCCACTTCCTTGTGGCTCACGCCACAAGTGGCTAGAAACCCCCTACCCAAGAAACACAAAAGCCTTCCTGATCTAAGAAAGGCCCTATGCCACTACATGTGGTGTGTGCCATATGTATGGGGCAAACATTGTAGTACCCTGTGGCACACAACCCTTCGACTTAATGACTTTGAATGTGTAAAACTCTAAAAATGTCCCAATTCAGAGATCTAGTGGCCAAGCTCTGACATTAAATGGTTCATGATGCATTACAGGACATATACGGATCAACTAAATAATAAAAATAAGATTGAGAGTAGTGATTGGCGGATTTGTTCATCCCTAAGGATGAACATCAAGACCATGAGATAAAATCTTGTCAAATCTTTAACTTTTTGTCTTTAAATTATTGCCCTTAAATTTACTAGAATTTTATCATTACTATCCTTATATTTCTCATTATTTACTTTGATGTTTATGATTATTATTGCTCCAACCCATGATTTATTGTCCTTATAATATTTACATTCATCATGTTCATATTTATTGAATGATTGTGTGAATCTAGATATTATGATTGATTTATGATTTTGTGAATGCTTGTTCCTTTTTGTGTTTGATTGTTCATGGAGTGGTTTTGTGTTTTATTATTATTGCAAAATGTAAAGGTGTCGCGACCCAAAACCGTGGGCCGGACCGGCACTAGGACCTAGGTAAGCTTAAGGCCCCCGAGGCCCGTAGTAAGCCTAAACTATCCAAATCCATCCCCAATATCAGTAGACTAACGAAATAGTAAGCCCATATTATGACAATATTTATAAATCTATCAAAGTCAATAATTCAAATCCAGCCATAGTATTAAATACTATTCACAACTCGGGCCCATATCCATATAACAACAATATATTCTCATGTAAATATTTAT
>CANUEP010141575.1:0-10726 GCA_947857235.1 Jatropha podagrica | reverse complement strand
TGTCACAAATAAATTAATTATAATTATTTATTTAAATTTTTTAAATAAATAAATTATAATTAAATATATATATATATATATATATATATATATATATATATATATATATATATATATGCCTATTTATTTATTTAAATAATTTAAATAAATAAATCATAATACATATATTAATAGGATTTTCAATTTAATTAATTTTATTTATTTATTTAACTATTTAAATAAATAAATCATAATTAAAATGTTACATTTATTTGATCTAAATAAATTTTAGATCTAAATCAATTAAGTCAATACTTAATAATCTAGGTAAAATTGTAATCAAATATAAATTACAATTTTATCCTTAATTCTACAAAACTTATTTATAATTAAGCCATACTTGATTCGATTTCTCATTTTCACTTTTTCATATCCATTCTTAAATGTGTGACTTTCTAGGTTTCAAATATATTGGCAATAAATATTAGCTAATTAATATTTGAAGGTCAAGTACATTATCTAGCAACATGTCAAGTCTATCCAAATATCTGGAAAGTTAAAGTGGTTTGATTTAACTTTTCAGTGATGATTAATCAGTGTAATTAATATCCCTTTATCATAATGTTCTGATTTAGTAATTAGACATGGAGTATGTCTACTTTACTAAATTATATTATTTCTTTTAACCTTAGCAATTAATTAGTCGAATGAAATTATAAAATCTCATTTGCTAATTTCATTCTACCTTTCACAATGATTTCTTAATCAATACTAGTAGAGAACAATCATAAAATTTTTTCTAATTTATTTAGGGTGATGAATCATCTTTTAATTACACAAATATATCAATACAGTTTTTATTATGTCCAATTAATAATTGCTTATTATTTATATAATGAATAATGTGAACAAAGAATCAAAACATAATTATCCATATATAAGATAACTTAGTAATCTCAAATCAAATGATCACTTACACAACTATTACTTGAGCATTCCATAGATATAGGTAACTTTCCATATGAAATTCTCATGCAAGTCAATTCAATGGACTTGATTAAATAACAAGCATCTACATATTAGTTCTAGATATCACATATATCTCAGCCTATGAGAACAACTGTTTTTCTAAGGAAAGAACATAATATGTATCAGTCTCAACAACTATAAACATCGTCTAATAACGAGGAGAACATTGACAAAAAATATTTAGAGACATTGCTTTAATGCAAATATAAAACTCATAATTTATTTTGCAAAGCAGTATTGTCTCATGAAGTTTATCTTTTACCAAGATTCAATCAATAGAATATAAAAGATAGATAAATGTCTTTTTATTAATAATCAAATATTTATTAAATAAAATATTATATCCAAACTATAACCAATCAAATTGGCTATAGGACATATAACTAACAACGCCTAAAGTGGGCTACATGCTATCTTGGATTTACCTTCCCATTAAATTGTTAAAATTTGGGAGGTTAGTAATTTGATTGCATCTTCATCATGTTGATTGTCAAAGTATACGACTTTGAGTATGTGTAAGAAGGTTGTATTGTAGACTAACTAATCTTTCAAGGCTTCTTTAATCAGCTCTTTTAATTGAATAGTTGAGATCAAGCCGTCAGTAGTAAGTTTGACACCTTTTTCTGGGGTCTCCCTTGATGAAGTCTCTTTTGATGGTATAAACCCCTTCAATGTGGACTCATCCTTTTTAGACATTTGAATTTTTATAGTTATGCTGTCTAACCTATTCATGAGGTAAGCAATTTGACTATCTTTCTCTTAAAGAGCATGATTGAGAGCTTTTAGTTGCAATTTCAGAGCATCTAGTTCTTCTACTAATGTAGTTTCAGGCATTATACCATACATGACATCAGAAAAATTTATTGTTGAAGCAGTTGATCGCTTTGTGAAGCATTTTTCTCAGCAGACGCTAGAATTGGTGAAGCAATAATAATTGTTAAGGTAGAGGAATCGCTTCGCATAAATTTCAGCGACAAAATTTGTCTTGATATTTGCATTATGACTCAAGTCAGTAGTAGATCTGACATTGAAAGAATTTAAAGCACTAGTTTATCCAGCCTTTGAGGTGATAGTGATCTTCCTTGGTGCCATTGAGTTTTTTGGTTGATATGTTGAACTTCGAGATTTGCAAAGTTAAGATATGAGAGGTAGAGATGGTCCTGCTAGGCATGCCAGAAATCTATATATGTAAAATTTATTTCTAAAAATTAAGAAACAAAGATGCAAAAAATATAAATTGTTTTTATAAAACAAAAAATATAAATTGTATTTATAAGAAAGTGAATACAATTTTTAGTGTGAAATCTCTTAATAAAATTAAGATTATTCTCTAATTCTTCTATTTGTTGTTGCGAACACGATTCAAAGATCGAAACAACTTGATATTGAATAATATTCAACGGCTGAAAGACTTGATGTTGAATTGATATAAACGAACTTTGGACAATTCAAGAGTCGAAGAGAATTGATCTTGAATTAATGTAAAACGAACTTTAGGATGATTCAAGAGTCGAAGAAACTTGATCTTGAATTGAAGTTGAAAGAACTTTGATTCTTTAGACTTAGAAGAGACTTTTTGTAGTTTTGAATTTGACAGAGCTTTAAGGCTTCTTTTTTGTCCTTCTTTCTATGTGAGTGTACATCTCGTATATGAAGAGAGACCTTATATTTATAGAATTTGAGGAAGTCCTCTTGCTAAATATATAATTTGATTGATCCATTTGGCAAGTTCTCATCGGTTGCTTTTGCATCACTTAGTTTATGCAGACTCCTGACTTTTTAACCATGATTTAATTTAATTGGTACAGTTAATCAATATTTATTGAATTTTACTAAATTATTTATTTATTCAATAAATAATATTTATACAATAATTTTATTTTAATAACCATTTAAATATTTTGATTGATTATTAAAATAAATTATTTAATTTAACTAACTGATAATTTAGTTAACTGATTAATTAATTAAGTTTATAATTAAATTAACTTAATACAATTTTGGTGTCTACAGGAATAATTAAGTGGAATCGATCAAATTGTATTGCTGTTGTAAATTTTTGAATTCACGTTTTTTTTTTTTTTTTTCTGTTTTCTGTTTATTGATTTTGGGGTTGGGATAGCTTTAAAATGTAATTGCAAACTCCAGAGATTTTTTGTCATTTCAAAGACAGGTAATTGAAATGGAAATTTAATGGAATTTAGTCATGTTGGAAAGTTTCACGGATAAGTTTACCAAATTTTGAGAATTATATAATAAATTTCCAAGTCCCAAGTAGTTATTATTCTCATGTTTAACAACCTTTGACTATACATAGCAAATAAAAGAATTACAAAACGAATTAAAAATACGATTTGATAAGATTTGTTGGGTGTTTATATATATAAGACCTAAAGTATTTTAAATTGAAAATAACATTTCAATTACATCCTTTTGGAGAATTAGTAATTAGTAGTAATATTTCAATTTCCAAAAGAAGGTATTTTTTATTAGTAAGATAACAATGGGAAGTATAAAATTGAGCAAAAAGGGGAAATATTCATTGATTGTTATGTGCATGCATCAAAATATAAAATCAACTTCATACACATACGTGTGGACACAAAGTGCATGCACGTGTTATCCACTCTTCTAACCTGAAGCATGTGACGTGTCGTTTTGTTTCCATGCAAAATACCACTTCATAACACGTATACAAAGCCTCCATAGCACATATAAATATTGTACAGATCATCTCCACATCCAAATTAACGATAACAAAGGAAAAAAAATGCCCCAGCCAGAGCTGCTTTCTTTTAAATCCACCGCCAATACTTCACCGCCGCCGCCGTGGGAGGTTATTGTTCTTGTTGCTCACCACCTTGACCCCAAAACTCTAGCAACAGCCTCATGTGTTTCCAAGTCATGGCACATTTCCATGTCCTCCGATCATATTTGGCAACCTCTATGCACTGCCCATTACCCTTCTCTTTCTCAACTCAAATTCACTAATCCTTCCATCTCCTATCGCCGCCTATACGCCATGGCTTCTATTGCAGCCAATCGCCGGGTGAAAAAACCTAATAAACCACAAGTCTCCCTAGAAAATCTCATATTTGTCATCAATTTAAGCACAAAGGATGATCTTCATCTTCATCCCACTGTCAGCATTGCAAAGCCGGGTGTTGAACTTGATATCCGGCAAGAGGTGTTTAGGTTTGATATTGACGTATGTTCCAAGAATAAATATGAGGTATTAGAAGATATGAAAATTTCTTGGAATTTGATATTGAAGGGATGGAGCAGGGTCTTTACTATGATGGATTGTGAAGGGAAAGTGAGATTTGGTTTGGGCGGTGATGGATGGTTTTCGGAGGAGCTTCCATTTATCGGGTGTTGCTCCAGTGGCTATTCGAATGGGTTGGTGGCAGACTTGAAGTTAGGGTTCTGTGGAGGTGGGAAGAGGAAAGTTAGGGTTGATAAGGTGAGTGTGGGTATTTTGAGTGTGGTTAATTGGAGATATGTTAGTATCGACGATGGTCTTAGGTATTTGCAACATTTTCTTGCAACATAAATACAATAACAATCAAGTCTTAATATTGCAACTCTCTTCTTTATCCATCCGGGACTGGTTATTCTTCTTTTGCTAAAATTACACGAGATGTCTTCTCTATCATCTGGCCGTTAGAAAGAGAAACGGGGAAAAACAAAAAGGTAGAGGTTCCATACTCTCTTCAACTTTCCTTGGAGCCCAGACGATATGAAGCGAGTCCTTATCAGGAACCGTCACTGTTATTTCCTTTTGTAACAGAGCTTGACTACATCCGTTCTGATTTTTGTTGATGCCTTAAATCAGTGAGTTCCTTTCTCTTGTCTGTGTTCTATTTTAAATTCTTGTTTCTTTTATGTAAGTTTCAAAATCTTTGGAAAACAATTTTTTCCCTTATTTACTATTGTAAGATTTATGAGTTGCCCAGCAAAAGGGGAAATGGCTTAGTTTGGTTTGTTTTGATACGAGTGTTAATTTCGTAAGCTTCTCTCTATGGGCTGAATTTACCAATTCTGAATGAAATAAAATTTTAAAATTTTAAAAGAAGTGTCTGATGTATCTTTGGTTATAATTGAATTTTTTTCTGCAATGTTGTTTATAACTTTTTGAGGAGAAGCTTAGTCATGAGTTCATGATCAAGGGTTAGGTTAAGTTAATAATAGTATTATTAAAAATTAAAATAGAAATGTATTGCTAACTATTGCTCGTTTCTTTAAAAGTATTGAGAGGCCTCTGATTGTACATCTTTACAGAATTATGATTTCATTTGGCCTATCAAGTTGTTTGTCGGAACTCAAAATGCTTAAGGCCTTGTTTTTCTGAAATGAATTCTGCTAAATTTTTTGAATTTCATTTCGAAGTTAATGTTTCATATATAAATTGCAGATTTGATTTTGCAATCTATTAATTCAATATGATTAATTCAAATTAATTATTGATTAATTTGTAAAATCTTCATGGTTAAATTGCTCAGAAATTAGACGGCACGCATATTGATTCCCAATTGATTAATATGCTTGAAAACCTGTTCTTGGTTGTTGAATTTATAGAGTATGAAATTTCTTATTTTTGATGTATAAATTCTGCCATGGATGCTTCGTTACTTTTTTATTTTCTTAGAACTAACTTATAAGAATGGTAGTTGCTGTCGGTAGCTATGTGACCTTTTAGGCTTGTATGTTAGTTATTGGCATGCTTTTGCTGGATTTACTTTTCATTCTCAATGGCATTGCGTTTTACTTACTGAGACAGTTTTTTTAAATGGGGAAAGAAAATGAAGATTTGACCTTGTACAATGAGAAGCCAATTCAAGATGATGAAATAAATGGGTGATACTGATGGAGAAGAGTTTGAATCACAGGAGGGAAATGTGAAGTTGTCTGAACCTTCAAAGAATGCCATATACAACAGAGATGGGCTCAATGATAAACTTCAATATATTATATGGCCAGAGGATACACAAGCTTTCCATTGACATTGATCAAGAGCAAGAGGTGGATGTGAATGATGACCTGGCACGGGAGCTATCTTTCTACACACAGGCATTGGAGGGCACAAGGCAAGCCTTTGAGAAGCTCGAGTCAATGGGACTCCCTTTTCTCAAGCTTGCAGAAAGTGAAGGGTCGGCTGTTAGCAGAGAAGAAAAAACTTAAAAGAAACTAGCTGAAGAGGTTCAAGCACAGAAACTTAAAATTCTTAACTCATTAGGTCGAATCAATGATTGAATGGTTAAAATAGCTTTTAAAATGAATTATTGATGGCGATTCTCAAATATCATAATGTGATGAAAATAAAACGTACCCTTAATGGTTAAAATGAACTCTCTTTTTCTTTAACTTTTTAGTTTAGAATGAATCAAATCTCTCAAAGGACCATTTGAGCTCACATGTAGTCAGTTAATAACCGATCTTTCTACCATTGAGTTACTGAAGGATAATAGGAGATTCAACTTCATAGAGTTCAATCCTGTTCTCAACCATAAAAATCACATAGTAATGTTCATTTAATGATACTAGTTTTTATTAACGTTCTCGTTTGCACGTTTGCTTGTTGTATGTATTTGTAATTTAATTTTTTTACATACAATATATTATGTTATAAAAGTAGAAAGATTAATTAATTCGATATTTATTTTTTAAAAAATTATAATAATAAATAATTATTATTAACACAACAGAAATTGTCTTTTATTTTGTTACCTTAATTTATAATTTCACAAATAAAGTGAGAATAATTACAACAAAATCAAAAAAATATAGAGCATATAACATTCAAGCATGTTGTGAGTATATATATATACATATATTATCATTTAAACTGTATTTGATTTATTGTAACTTTTTACTTTGTCAAAATTTAAGATAAAAATATTAAAAAAATAGAGACAAATAAGAACTCATTAGAATATCAAGAAATAGTAATATTAAAAAAAATTATGTCATCCGTTTAACATTATTATTTTTTCAATTTGAAACGACATGAAGGTTTTTTTATCGCCCAATGATTGACATCTTGTTCTTTTCTTATAGATATAAAGGAGATATAAAGGTTGTCGTTTAATATTCATAAAGTCAAAATGTTTATTATTTGTACAACCGATTCAAATTGGATCCAAGGCAAGTAAAGCAAAGTAATAAAAAGAAAAAAGAGAAGAAAGGAAAAAGAGGCAGTCTGCTATCGGGAAGGGCCTCCTCAGTGGCCTCGTCATCTGACCCCTCTTCCTCCTCCTCTCCACTGGACTCCTCGACCTCCGCTATCACATGTCATCTTCGACCTAATCCTTGACCAGCATGCCCACCAGACGATGCTCCCCGGCCACGACCAGCAGCAGGACCCACCCCAAGCCTCTGCAAAATACATTATAGGCATAATTAGATACATATCATACATACATGACATGTGCATTACATCTCGTTTTCATTTTTACTTATAGATGTCTGCTCATCAATAAGCCTCAATGCTGGGAAACTAAGACGCACCGCCTTATAAAGGTGGTTCAATTCGTTGTGGTGAGCTACCGGCACCTACAAAGCAGAACAGGGGTGAAGACAGATGTGAACAGGTTGAAAAATAAAGTAATGCAAGGCAATATTCAAAATAGAAAAGGGTGAAGGGTACTCACATGGGTGCAATCGGATAGTATCAACCGATATGGACTCACCCGAGTAATGTCTAGCATACCCTGAACAATCTTGCCTATATGGTGCAAAGTGAAAAAGTAAGAAGCACCTTGGCCATGCTCAGGCATGCCAACGATGACAGCCGTATCGGGAACTCGAGGTTCAAGACCTCTCCTCATGTGCTTGCCACGCTGATGTGGCTGCTGCAAAAGTCAAGGTACAACTCATGAATAATAAAACGCAGAGATACTGGGGCAAAGCTAAAAAGAGAATATTATAAGATAAAGCTTACCGGGTAGGGAGGCACATCTTGTCCCAGCTCCTCCTCCACCTCAGCTAGTGGATCAATATGTCAAGGAGGAGGGTCAGGCTCAAAGTCGGCAAGAAGGCTTATGGCTATTGTCCCTCTCCTGGCCGCAGCAATGACCCGATCTAATTTGATGGATCTAGTCAATAGTATGTGGTAGGGGACAGCATGTGGAACTCTTTTTGTGCTCAGGGCCCAACTGCCACTCATGTACCCGCTCCCCCAGATAATACATATCGTAAAACATGTCGACAAGAAGGAGACGCCTATGCTCGAAAATGATGGTAGCCTGAACGAAATTGGGGAAGTCAACAACATCTCCCCAAGGATATCTTACTACTTGTGTTAAAAAGAGAGAAAAGAATAAAGAAAAAAGAAAATACGAAAAGAGAGAGAAGAAGAAAAAAATGAAAATAAAAAAGAATACCAAAGAAAGAAAACAAACACAATTTGATACCTGTTCCCACTTTAAGCCATTCAGTAACTACCTAAAGATTGCAAGCTCCGGTGAGGTGTGGTGGTACTTCTTTATGTAGGGCTAGATGCAGCCCCAAGGTAGTATAGTTGTGATGATCCCACCTGAGAAACCAGACAAGGAGGGCATAGGAAGAACATGATGCTCACAAGCCCAAACCAGCATTGTGTAACAATCAATTAGTCAAATAAGCATATAATAATTCATACAAACAGAATAAAGAAGAATGGGTTTTCATACCTTAATAGCGCTCCTATAGCTGTAACAGTCTAATTTTTTGTTGTCGTAAATAGTAATTTATCTGTCTGTGAATAGTACTATCGATCCGTGATTTGGTATTATTTTAGTCCGAAAAAATTACTATGAGTGTCTAATATATTATTTAATATTTTTAGAGTATGTTTACATGATTTAGGTGGGTAGAAAATATTTCATGAATATTTTTGGAGAATTACGGCAACTAACGAATATTTTTTTTATTGTGGTATATTAAAGAATAAATGATGAATTATTTTTGAGAAGTTAATTTAATTAATTTGTGGAGTTAAATAATATTTAGAAATGAATTATTTGAGAAATATTTAGAGCCATTGGATGAGATTATCTAAGATTTGATCTTGGCCATTGATTTAGCATGAAAAGAGGAAGCAAAGTTTGCCTTTGCTACTTAAGTAATCTACACTTTCTCTTTCTTCTCTCCACCATCTTCACGCCACTTCTTCTTCTTCTTCTTCCATCTTTCTTTCATTTTTCTACCAGAAATCACCATCAAATAACCCAATTAAATCATAGAATAGTAAATTACTCTTAAGAAATAAGTGGTAGAAGCTTGAATTTGGAGTTTTTAAGCTTTGGATTTGAAGTTGCCATTAAAGAGGTGAGTTGTGAACTTTTGAGTTTTGTGATTTATTAAGTATAATTCTAGAATTGGACATGGAACTAATGCATTAAGTCATACTCCTTTCATTTCCTATGTTATATTTTGAGTTTAATGAGAATTTTTCCTACTTGAAAAGGTTGGAGAACCATCCTCCAAAGGCAAGGAGAAGGCCAAAGAGAGAGGTTCTAAGCTTGTTTAAGCTTGAATAAGTGGTTAGTGCAATAATATTCTTATTCCCTTTTCATTTTCTTAAGCCTTCAATTTTAGGTTTTTGAAGAAATTTTGAGAGCTTTGTATGTTTTAGTTAAATTGATGAATTTTGATGTTAGAGGTGCACTTAGGTGGGACTGAAAGTCATTTTGGACCTTTTTATAATTTTCATCCGTTTCTAACTTCTTCATGAACGTTGTAGCTTTATTTCTCAGCTTTTCAAAACATCTTCTTATGTTCAATTCTAATACTTGTAGCTGAACTTATGATTTAAATACCAAAACTGATTCTGTTATGGTGTCTCACTTGTATATCTGAATTGATTGTCCATTTTGGGCACTAAAATGGCAAGATAATGTAACGCCCCAAAATTTCAGATCATAAAATGATATTATTTGGATGGATCATGAATGGTATCACTCGAGGGGGAAATAATATTTTATTTGCACCCGATAATGATACTAAGCATAATTAATATTTGTGGAGTTAATTAGATTTTATGTGATTGGTCTTAATTAATTAAAGTTAAGATGTAAATTTTTCATGACAGAGTAAGTAATAAATAATTGGTGAACAGTGATTTACCGGTCTGTGAATAATATCATCGGTTCGGGACTTGGTATTATTTCGGTCTGAAAAAATTACTACATTTGTCTAATATTATAATTAATATTCTTGAAGCATGAACGCATGATTTAGGTGGGTACAAAATATTTCACGAATATTTTTGGTGAATTGCGGTAACTAATGAATATTATTTTTATTGTGGTATAATAAGGAATAAATGAGTAATTATTTTTTATGGAATTAATTCAATTAAATTGTGGAGTTAAATAACATTTGGAAATGAATTATTTGAGGAATATTTAGAGCCATCGGTTGAGATTACCTAAGACTTAATCTTGGCCATTGATTTAGCATGAAAAGAGGAAGCAAAGTTTGACTTTGCTACATAAGTAATCTACACATTCTCTTTCTTTTTCCTCCCCATTCTCCACGCCATTGCTTCTCGTCTTCTTCTTCCTCCATTTCTTTCATTTTTCTACCACAAATCTCTATTAAACCACCTAATTAAATCATAGAAAAGTAATTAACTCTTAAGGAACAAGTAATAGATGCTAGAATTTGAAGTTCCTAAGCTTTGGTTTTGAAGTTGCCATTGAAGGAGGTGAGTTGTAATTTTTGGGTTTTGTAATTT
>CANUEP010141571.1:0-13936 GCA_947857235.1 Jatropha podagrica | reverse complement strand
TTTCTTGTTAAAGGAATTATTAATTGGTTTAATTTAGGTGACCAAATAACAAACAAGAATGCAGAAACTAAAATGCAGAAAAGCAGTAAAGAATCGCAAGGAGCGTAAGGGAGAAAGGGAATGTCCGTCAACACAGACTGTCCCTGAAAACGGAGCTCGGGACCGAAATTTATAAGCGAAAACGGACCCGAGGGCGGGCATGCCCGCCTGCAGGGCAGGCGCGACCGCCCTGCTTGGGCGGGCGGTTCCGCCCTTCCAGGGCGGGCGTGACCGCCCTGATTAGGCGGGATCACGCCCTGCTTGGGCGGGATCACGCCCGGTTTGGGCGGGATGACCGCCGGCCAGGGCGGGCGCGACCGCCCTGCCAGGGCGGGTTCGACCACCCTGCTGGGCGGGCGCAGCCGTCCTAGCTGGGGCGGGTGCATTCCGCCCTCTCTCTCTTTTTCACTTCCGGAGGCTTTTTTGGGAGTTCCGGGCCTCCAAACAATATTTCGGGACCAGTTCTGCGATCCTCGTAATTTTTCGAACGTTTCAAGTACCATATTGGCATACTTTCGATGCATTTCCAAAATGGCCTTTAGTCCGGCCGGGCTGTTTGCAGTCCGGAAAAATAGGCTTTTTGAGCCTAAAAAATTGGGTATTTAAGGACGACCGCAGCCGCTGTCGCCGCCGGCGATAGCGGATACCGCCGCAACGGCTACCGCCGCCGTTAAGGGCGGCTGCCACCGCTGCGGCCGACAGACCTTCTAGTGTCTCTCGTTTCGGAGAATTCTCAAAACTGGCCTTTTGAGCCTGAAAATTTGAGTATTCACACAACCTAATTGCACCTTAATCTTCTAGCTTAAATCACCACTCTAATACCACTTACACCATTAAACTGGTTATTTGATTATAGATTCTAACGGTGGAAGTTGTAGAAATGGAAGATGAGCTTCTTCTTCTTCTCTCTCTCCCTTTCTTTTCACTCTTTTGCGTGTGTGTGTGTGTTGGTGAAGATGGCGGCACTCTCATCCAAAATGAGGGTGTTGACAACTCATTTTAGGTTTAGGGTATTAGTTTATTTCATTTTTTTTTCTTTTAAGCCCATAATCTAATAAGCCCAATCATATGACCCAAAACTCATTTAATAAAATACCTATAAATAGATATTAATTACATATATATAAAACTATATTTTAAATAATCCATTTTCATCATAATACTTAACAACACAAGAGTTTCCCCTAAAAATTTACTTGCCCCACAAAGAAAATTTACACACTTCCAATATCAATCTCCAAACCTCAACTCCAAATTATTTCAAAGATCACACAGCACTTCTAGATATTATATTAATTCAATTAATTACCAACATAATATTTCACCATTTATACCAAAAATTTATATTTCTTCATCCATACACCAAATTTGTAATCAAATAATGATACTTATAATATCCACCAATCTCATAATTTACATTCTCAATATTTACAACCCAATATTGTTACTACAAGTCTATACATGCCATAATTCACATTAATATACAGGTCCTACCAAACAGCTACACTTCTACTCTGATGTTGTTCCTTCGATCTTTGTGTAAACCCCACGGCACACAACCTGCGCGTGATAAAAATCAACGCGCTGAGCAGAAGACTCAATGGTGCTAAATAATACAAATTAACATAATCAAGAAATACCAAGGTAACAAATCTCAATTATATTTCAAAATACTCAATTTCAAATACATATATTAAACACAAAAAACATACCAGTTAAATCTGAATATTTTGAAAAAAAAAAATAAAGAAATTCACACCTTAAAAGTTTATACCAATATCAGTATAAATAAGAAATATCACAAATGCCAATATAAATATTTCTGATTTCTTTATTACGAAATAAAATTCCATTTTTTTATTTAAGGCTCATACCCATACCGAATGAATGTAAGCAGATTCGATCGTGGCCTGTGAAACCGCCACCCACCAGTCACACAATTGTGGTCTGTGGAAGCGCCACCCAGCAATCACACAATCGTGGCCTATGAAAGCGCCATTGTCGCCTGTGCAAGCACTACCACAAATAATAAGCGTGTCCACCTATTTATAAGGGCTGAAAACCCTATCATATGATCATAGCTTCACCAAACAGAACAAGCTGATAACCCGAGCATGCTCACATATCGCAATACATCTCATCATACCACACTTCAATCATGTATAGTAGAGCCTAAAATAAATGCATTCCCCCACAATAATCTTATTTCTCATTCACCATTCCTTTTTAAAAAACATTCTATAATTAACACTTGTTATATCAAAATCACTTAATTTACAACTTATGAAAATTACCACATTCTCCCTTTTTATACTTAATAAAATAAATACAAATGGACATATTTACAATAAATATACTTAATATAATATAAAGTACTTAAATCAAGAAATTTCTAGCATTTTTATAAACCTGACCTTTGCTGTGTTCTCAGGGTATAACTGAAGTTATAGGACTTCAAATTGAGTGAAACTTAATTCATTAGAAAGCTAAGATAAAATGCTACAAATTTCTTGAAGGGACCATAGTCAGATCATTTTCTAAAAGGGTGAAAGAAACCTAAGAACACAGACCAACAATCCAAACACGATTCAGCACAACCAATTTTGGTATAAAAATCGTAAGTTGAGCTATAGGTATTCAAATTAGACACAAGAGATGATTTAGAAAGATAAGAAGTAGAACTACAACTTTTATGAAGAACATAAGATATTATCTTGCCATTTTAGTGGCCAAAATGGACAATCAATTCGGATATAAAAGTGAAACACCATAACAGAACCAGTTTTGGTATTTAATTCATAAGTTGAGCTACAAGTATTGGAGTTGAAAATAAGGGATGTTTTGGAAAGATGAGAAATAAAGATACAACTTTCATGAGGAAGTCAGAAACAAATGGAAATGATAAAAGGGTCGAAAAATGACTTCTAGTCTCACCTAAGAACACTTCTAACATCAAAATTCATCAGTTTAACCAAAACATACAAAATTTCCAAAATTTATTCAAAAACCTAAAGGTTAAAAGCTTAAAGAAATGAAAGAGAAAATGAAGTAGTAGTGCACTAACCTCTCAATTAAGCTTAAACAAGCTTAGAAGACTCTATTCCTTAGCCTTCTCTCGCCCTTTGAGGATGGTTCTCCAACCTCCTCAAAGTAGGAGAAAAATTTATCAAAATCAAAAATTAACATTGGAAAGGAAAGGAGCATGACTTAATGCATTAATTTCATGTCTACTCCTAGAATTCTACTTATAGAATCACAAAACCCAAAAATCACAACTTACCTCTTCAATGGCAACTTCAATTCTCTAAGTCTTTATTCACAATTTCCAACTCCTATTACTTGTTTCTTAAGGTTTAATCAGAATTCTATGGTTTAATTTGGTTTCTTAGGGGTAATTTGTGGTAGAAAAATGAAAGAAAATGGAGGAAGAAGAGAGAGTGTAAATGGCGTGGAGATGGAGATGGAGAAGAAGAAAGACGAGTTGTTGCGTGGTTGGTAACTTAAGTAGCGAAGTCAAACTTTGATTTCTCATTTTATGCCAAATGAATGGCCAAGATCAAGTCCTAAGTAATCTCATCCAATGGATCTAAATATTCCTCAAATAATTTTTTTTCAAATATTATTTAACTCCACAAATTAATTAAATTAACTCCATAAAAATAATTCCTCATTTATTCCTTAATATACTGCACTAAAAATAATATTCATTAGTTGCCACAATTCTCCAAAAATATTCATGAAATATTCTCTATCCACCTAAATCATGCAAGCATGCTCCCAAAATATTAATTAACATATTAGACACTCATAGTAATTTTTTCGGACTGAAATAATACCATGTCCCAGACTGTTGATACTATTCACAGACCGGTAAATCACTAGTACTGACACCGAAAAATAGTCCGTTACATACAAGTTTCATGAGTTTTATGCAAAGAAGATCTCATAGCATTGAACCTTTAGTTTTTGACCCAAAAATTGAAAGAACTTACCGAAGGAATAACGCTGTAAGAAGGAATAGAGAACGTGAACAAAGAAGGCAAGCAGACATGGCTCAAATAGAAGATGACCTAAACAATTTGTTAGAGGAGGAGGAGCAACAAGTATTACAAAATCAGCTCGGAGAAAATAATCAAAGGCCTCAACCTCCTGTTCGTACCTTGTGAGATTATACAACTCCTCTTAATGGCACCACTTCAAGTATCAATAGGCCTAGGGTGGAAGCTAACAATTTTGAGATTAAACCTACAATCATCCAAATGTTTTCCACCTCATTCCAATATGGAGGTTTGCCGAGTGAAGATCCTAATGCCCACATCCTAATTTCCTAGGGATTTGCGATACATTTAAGCAAAACGGAGTTCCTAGAGATGCTATAAGGTTGAGACTGTTCCCTTTCACTCTTAGGGATAAAGCACGTTCTTGGTTTCAATCATGCATAACTGGAAGTTTCACTACATGCGAAGAACTGACCCAAAAATTTTTGGCAAAATTGTTTCCATCTTCAAAGACCACAATGCTTCACAATGCAATAATGACTTTTGCTTACCATGATCAAGAAAGTTTGTACAAAGCTTGGGAGAGATTTAAAGACCTGCTAAGTAAGTGCTCACATCATGCCTTACCCAAGTGGTTACAGGTACAAAAATTTTGTAATGCATTATCTCCTAACGTAAAAATTACTTTTGATGTAGCTACCTGTGGATCTTTTGAAAGCAAGTGGATTGCTAAGGCATATGATTTGATAGAAGAGATGGTAAGTTATAGTCATTACCAAAACACCTCTGAAAGGAAGCAGCTTGTAGGAGTCTATGAAACTGTTGCCATAATCGCGCTTAATGCCAAGGTGGATAATATGGTAAGGAAGTTGGATTTATTGACTACTAACTCTGTTAGTGCTATTGTGCAAGCATGTGACAAGTGTAATGGGCAACATAGAGTTAGGGAGTGTATGTTGGATACTCTAAATCCTCAAACTTTGGAGCAAGGTTACTGTATGATGAATCTAGGAAGGAAGAAATACCCATATTCTAACTCTTATGATAACAGATTGAGGAATCATATTATTCTTATGGGAATCCAAATAATGCCTTGAATGCACCACCACGTTTTCCTTCTCAAGAAAAAAAGACTCATAATGATCTTCTTACTACTCTCTCTAAATCCCACATGGACTTCATGAATAAAACTCGAGAGAATCATAAAGTCCAACAGGCTGCTATAAGGAACTTGGAGATTCAATTCGAATAGTTTGCTAGCTGGATGGCCTCAAGACCTCAAGGCACATTACCAAGTGACACTGAGAAAAATTCTAAAGAATAGGTACAAGCTAATACTTTACGGAGTGGCAAAGAATTGGAGGATCCACCTAAGGAGGAAGAAAAGAAAGAATAGAAAAAGATCCCCATCATTGATCTTAAAGAAAAAGAGGAATTAAAGCCCTATGCTCCACCCATTCCTTTTCCACAAAAGCTCACGCAATCAAAGGATGATAAAAGCTTCCTCAAATTCCTTGATGTTTTCAAAAAGCTTTAAATAAATATGCCTTTTACTGAAGCTCTTGCTCAAATGCATCGCTATGCAAATTTCTTGAAAAGATCCTAAGCAAGAAAAGGAAGATTGATGATCAGGAAATGACAATGTTAATAGAGGAGTGTAGTGTAATCATTCAAAACAAATTGCCTCCAAAGTTAAAAGATCTAAGAAGTTTTTTTATCCCTTGTAAAATCAAAAATTCTGATTTCGAAAAAGCTTTGGCCAATTTAGGTGCAGGCATCAACCTTATGTCTTAAAAAGTTTTCAAGATGCTAAGGATGGGAGAGCTGAAACAGACAAGAATGTCTTTATAATTGGTGGATCGATCGATCAAATACCTAAGGAGAATTATAGAAGATATGCTCGTTAAGGTAGGTAAGTTTATTTTTCCTATTGATTTTGTTATCCTTGACATTGATGAAGATAGAGAAGAATCCATAATTCTTAGAAGAACTTTCCTTGCAACTGCAAAAGCTTTAATCAATGTTTATGAAGGTAAGCTTACTTTAAGGGTAGGTCAAGAGGAAGTTGTTTTTTATGTTCTTAAATCTTGTAAGCTTCCAATGGACTTTAATGATTGTATTAGAAATAATGTTATTGATGAGTGTGTGAAAGACAAATTTCATGTTAAAGATAAATTAACCATTGATAATTGCATGTTAAGGATAAATTAACCATTGATAAAGGTAATATTGACATTAATATTCAAAGCATCAAAGGTTAGGAAGAGAGTGAACCACCAAAGCAAGAACTAAAATAACTTCCATCTCATTTAAAATATGTGTTCTTAGGTGAGAATGATTCTTTTCATGTTATTATTTCCTCTCATTTATCTCTTGATCAAGAGAAAAAGTTACTATAGGTTTTAAGTAAGCATATGAAGGCATTAGGATGGTCGATTTCAGATTTGAAGGGGATAAATCCAAGTGTTTGCATGAACAAGATTTTGATGGAAGAAGACTATAAGCCTATGATTGAGCATCAAAGGAGATTAAATCCAAACATGAAGGAAAGAGTCAAAGCTAAGATCATAAAACTTTTATAACACCCACCGCCTAATCCTGGAGAACCAGACGACGGATGCCACATTTGGTGCCGGAGCACCGCCCGATTCTACTCGTTAACTTTAGAATGTATATTAGAAGTGATTATATTTTCTTAGTAAAGCAAGTAATTTAAAATATTCAATAAAGGCTTTAGGGAGAATCCTGCGAAAAATAAAATTTCGAAAATAAAATTTCGCAAAAGCTCCCTTTAAAAATCTACTTGCCACAGAGGAAAAACAAATACACTTCCAATATTAACCTCCAAATCTCAACTCTAAATTATTAGGAAGGATCACGCAACACTTCTAAATGGTCATATTAATTCACTTAGATTCTAACATATTGAAGTCATTCACTTTCGGAATTACTTCTTAGAATTCATACAACATAAATAAATAAAGTAATAATACTTAAAATATCCACTAATCACATTAATTATAATTTCAATATTTACAACCTCAACATTATATACAATAGAATTATACATGCCATAATACACAAAAGTATACATATCCTACCCAAAATCAATATTTCTACTCTGATGCTACCTCTACGGTCTTCGAGTAGCACCCGCAGCTCACAACCTACGCATGATGAAAATCAACGCACTGAGTAGAAGATTCAGTGGTGCTAATAATTGTAAATTAAAATAACCAAGAAATGCCAAGTAATAAATCTCAAATCAAATATATTTTAAGCACTGAAATTGTGCTAGTTAAATCCAAATATTTCGAAAAACCATAAAGATATTCACACCTTAAAAATTTATACCAAACTCAATATAAATAAGAAAATATCACAAATTCCAATATGTTTTTGGTTTCTTTATAATGAAATAAAATTCCATTTTTTTTATTAAGGCTCGTACCAATACCGAATGAAGGTAAGCAGATTCGATCGTAGCCTGTGAAAGCACCACCCACCAATCACACAATTGTGACCTGTGGGAGCACCACCATGGCCTATGAAAGCACCACTGTGGCCTGTGCAAGCACTACAACAAATAATAAGCGCGTCCGCCTATTTATAAGGGCTGATAACCCTAGCATATGATCATAGCTCCACCCAACAGAATGGACTGATAACCCGAGCATGCTCACATATCGCATAAATCTCATCATACCACATTTCAATCATATATAGTAGAGCCTAGAATAAATGCATTCTTCCATAAATAATCTCATTTCTCATTAACCATTCCTTATCCAAGAACATTTTAAAATTAACGCTTATTATTTCAAAATCACTTAACTTAGAACTTACGAAAATTACCACATTCTTTTTTTTATACTTAATAAAATAAATTCAAATAGACATATTCAAAATAAATATACTTAATATAGTATAAAAGCACTTAAATCAAGAAAATTCCAACATTTTCATAAACCTGAACTTTGTTGGGTTCTCAGGGGATAACTAAAGTTATAGGACTTCAAATTGAGTGAAACTTAATTCATTAGAAAGCTAAGATAAAATGCTACAAATTTCTTGAAGGGACCATAGTCAGATCATTTTCTAAAAGGGTGAAAGAAACCTAAGAACACAGACCAACAATCTAAACACGATTCAGCACAACCAATTTTGGTATAAAAATCATAAGTTGAGCTATAGGTTTCAAATTAGACACAAGAGATGATTTAGAAAGATAAGAAGTAGAACTACAACTTTTATGAAGAACATAAGACATTATCTTACCATTTTAGTGGCCAAAATGGACAATCAATTCGGATATACAAGTGAGACACCATGACAGAATCAGTTTTGGTATTTAAATCATAAGTTGAGCTACAAGTATTTGAATTGAACATAAGAGGATGTTTTGGAAATATAAGAAATAGAGCTACAACTTTCATGAAGAAGTTAGACACAAATGGAAATTATAAAAGGGTCAAAAAATGACTTCTAGTCCCACCTAAGAACACATCTAACATCAAAATTCATCAATTTAACCAAAACATACAGAGTTCCCAAAATTCATTTAAAAACCTAAAAATTAAAAACTTAAAGAAATGAAAGGGAAAGAGAATATTGTTGCATTAACCTTCAAATTAAGCTTGGTTAAGCTTAATCAATCTATTCCCTTCTCATTCCCTTTTACTTTAGAGAAGGGTTCACCCACCTCTTCCAATTATCAAAACTTACATACCTTCATTTGTAGTAATTCACCAAAGTACTTGAATTTTATCACCAATTCTCACTTCTCTAAGTTAATTCTTCAAGTTTTGTCACCTTTCTATGGTTTGATTTGGTTAATTTGTGTTTGTTTTGGTAGTAGAGGGAGAAGAAAGAAAAATGGTGGAGAGGCAGAGGAGTTGGAGTTGGAGAATGGAGAGGAAGAAGAAGAAGAAGAAGAAGAAGTGGTATGTAGATAACCTTTGTTGACCAAGTCAACAAGCTAATGTTTCTAATTCACCAAAATTTGACAAGTGTATGGATTAGATCAAGTCAAGGTATTCTAATCCAAAGGCTCTAAATATTCATCAATTAATTCTCCTCCAAATACTACTTAACTCCACCAATTAATTATATTAACTCCACAAAAATAATTCCTCAATTATTTCTTAATATACTACACTAGAAAATAATATTCATTAGTTGCCGCAATTCTCCAAAAATATTCATGAAATATTTTCTACCCACCTAAATCATACAAACATGCTCCAAAAATATTAAATAAAATATTAGACACACGTAGTAATTTTTTCGGGACAAAATAATACCATGTCCCAGACCAATGGTACTATTCACAGACCGGTAAATCACTATTACCGACACTGAAAAACGCACTGAAAAATAGTTCGTTACAACTTTTGGATGTTGGCATTATCTACCCCATTTCAAATAGTAGTTGGGTAAGCACTGTTCAAGTCGTTCCTAAGAAAGGAGGTGTGACAATTATTTCTAACAAAAATAATGAGCTGATTCTTACTAAAACTGCCACAGGTTAGCATGTGTGTATTGATTATAAAAGTTGAACAAAGAAACACGCAGAGATCAGTTCCCTTTGCCTTTTATTGATCAAATGCTTCAAATACTTTCAGGTTATCTTACTATTATTTTCTAGATGGTTTTTCAAGGTATTTTCAAATACCCATAGCTCCCAAGAATCAAGAAAAGACCACTTTTACTTGCCTTTATGGTACCTTTGCTCATAGGAGAATGCCTTTTGAGTTGTGTAATGCACCCGCGACTATTCAAAGGTGTATGATGTCCATATTATCTAACATGGTTGAAAAATTCATAGAAGTATATATGGATGACTTTTTTATATTTTGTTCTTCTTTTGATTCTTGTCTTTACAACCTTTCTCTAGTAATGCGGAAATGTGAGGATACTAAACTTATCTTAAATTAGGAAAAATGTCACTTTATGGTTAGTGAAGGTATTATATTAGGGCATAAAATTTTAGAAAAAGGGATTAAAGTGGACAAAGCCAAGATAAAGGTAATTGACAACATACCACATCCGAATTCGATGAAGGGAGTAAGAAGTTGTCTTGGTCATGTAGATTTTTATAAGAGATTTATCAAGGATTTCTCAAAAATTATAAAATCTCTTTGTAATTTATTGGTTAAGGATGTTCCTTTTAATTTTAGCGAAGAGTGTTGAATGCTTTTAGCAGGTTGAAAATGGAATTGATTTCAGCTCCTATTATTGGTACTTCAAATTGGAGCCTACCTTTTGAACTCATGTGAGATGTTAGTGGTCATGCTATAGGAGTCGTTCTTAAGCAAAGGAAAGAAGCTGCATGTCATTCATTATGCTAGTCGTACATTGAATAATGCATAACTTAATTACGCCACCATTGAAAAGGAGCTTCTTCTTATTGTTTTTGCTTTTGATAAATTTAGAACATATTAGAATGGAGCCAAAACAATAGTTTATAAGGATCGCTCAGCTATTAAATATTTGCTGAAAAGAAAGATGCAAAGCTTAAACTAATTTGTTGGGTTCTTTTTTTACAGAAATTTGATTTAGAAATTTGTGATAAGAAAGTAACAGAGAACTTATTTGCTGATCACTTGTCCAGACTCGCATTGGGGGAGGAAAGGAAAGAGGAAGTGCAAAGTAATGAAGACATCCCCTATGAACATCTTCTTCTTCTAATAAGTTCGCAAGTTCCATAGTATGCTAATATAGTTAACTATCTTGCTTGCAAAATCACTCCTCCCAATCTTTCATTATCTTAAATATTACTATTGGAAGGAGCCTTTTCATTTAATTATTTTAGTGACTAGACATTTAGACTATGTGTGCCGAAAGTAGAGATGGAAAGTGTTATTCACTTCTACAATTCAATGGAGTGTGGGGTACATTTTGGAGGAAACAAGACAGCGACACGTGTTCTAAAGAGCGGTTTGTATTGGCCTAACCTGTTTAAAGATCCATTTAACTTTGTTTGACTTTGTGATTGTTGTCAAAAGTTAGGGAGTATCTCCAAGCGGTAGAAATGCCATTGAACAACATTCTTGAAGTGGAGATTTTTTATGTTTGGGGTTTTGATTTCATGGGACCTTTTCCTTCTTCTTATTCTAACCAATACATCTTAGTGGCGATGGACTATGTCTCCAAATGTGCAAAAGCCATTGCTCTCCCTAACAATGATGCCAAGAGTGTGATTAACTTGATTAAGAAATATATTTTCACACATCATGGTACACCTAGGGCAATAATTACGTATGGAGGTAAGCATTTTTACAATAATTACTTAGACTCTCTTCTTTTAAAATATGGTGTTACTCATCGTGTAGGTACCCCATATCATCCACAAACAAGTGGATAAGTTGAAGTAACAAATTGAGAGATAAAGAAGATATTAGAAACTACAGTTGGACATTCAAGAAAAGATTTGTCTAAGAAGTTGGATGATGCACTTTGGGCTTATAGGACCACATTCAAGACTGCAATCAGTATGTCTCCATATCAAATGGTTTATGCTAAGGCTTGTCATTTTCCTATAGAGTTGGAACACAAGGCATACTGGGCAATAAAGTTTCTTAACTTTAATGCCAAAGAAGTGGGTGAAAGAAGACTACTACAGCTGAACATGATGGATGAGATAACGCTTCATGCTTATGAGAGTGCCAAAATATACAAGGATAGAATAAAGCAATGGCATGACAAGAAGATCATCAAAATAAATCTACAAGTTGGACAAAAGGTGTTGCTTTATAACTCAAAACTCCATGCTTTTCCAAGTACATTACACTCACGTTGGATAAGACCTTTCATAATCAAGGAAATATTTCCACATGAAGCTATTGAATTGTGAAATGCAATTAGAGCTTTAAAGTCAATGCTCAAAGATTAAGAGTACAATGAAGGGAGCTTTGATTTGGAGAAGAGTTCTTTGGCCTTGACCTAAAAGGGGGTCCTGTGGGTCGAGCTTAATGACATTAAATAAAAGCGCTTATGGGAGACAACCCATGTTCTTTTCCTTAGACTCCTTTAATTTTTATTTATTTTGTTATTCCTTTTTATCATTCTCTAAAATTTTTAATCATTCTTGTTCTTTTCTCGATTGTGCAATCTTGTTCGAGTAAAGTGGAGTTCGAAAAAGCTTAAAAATAAAAATTGGAAAAGTTGATGTTCAGGCTTTAGCACGCCCTAGGCATGCTACATAGCCCCATCATGCTGATCAAAAGCTAAAACTCTTAGAGAATCAGAGTCTTCCACGTCCCAGCCATTCTAATCAGAAGCCCCATGCCAGGTAAATGTAATTTTTCATTTTACAGGTTTAGAGTCTAGCATGCCTAAGTCATGCCAATCAGCACGCCCATTCTTCTAGGAGATAACAAACCTAAGTGAGCACAGCTTATGCCACCTCCTCCTCAATAGCCAGGCTTTAGCACGCCCAAGCAGTGCCAAGTAGCATGCCCATGCCATACTGAAGACCCCACTTTTTAAAACTTGATGTTTTGACTTTTCGATTCCCGCGAAAACCCCAAACCACTTTCTATTTAAACCCTAACCTTCTTTCTTTCAACTAGCACGCCCCCCACTCTCTCTAAACCTCTTAAACTTCCCTTTCTCTTCTTTCTCTCTTCTCCACCACCTTTTATCTTTTAGCAAATCACTTGCCACCATGCCTCCGCGCTACAAGAGAAGTAAATCTGCCTCTTCCACTGCAATAAGGGTGCGATCCATGAAAACTCCACCTCCACCCACAGGACCACCTCCTCCTCCATTTGGGATTGGCACACCCGAGCAGCAAGAAAGTTACAATAAACTCTCTCTTAGGCCTATTTTGTCAAATCATTTCATAGATGAACATGCTTTAGCAAAAGTAAGACCTAAAGATGTTTTGTTAGAGCCGCTTAAGCGGATTGGCTAGGAAAGATTCATTTCCATAAAGGATTTTGTTTATGCACCACTTACATTGGAATTTTTAAGCTCTATTTGAGTGATATTTTTTGTTGTATGAAAACTATCCTAATAAAATCAAGTTTCGACTTTTTGGCAAGAATTATGCTTTATCAATGGATGAGGTTAGCCATATATTTGGGTTTCCTACAGAGAATGCCTAAAAGACTATCCCCAAGGATTTTAGAGTTGGCAATGAATGGATTAGTTTAATTGGAATGAGTGGGTATAATCCTAGGAACACTAAGGCTTCTAAGTTGAAAAACTCAACATATAAGTATATTCATAAATTCTTAACTAGCATAAGTTTTGGGCGTAATGAAAATGATGGTGTGCTGAGTTTGAATGAATTATATTTTATCTGGCCTATTGATCAGGGGGTATGTTTGAATGTGGGGTATTAGCTCTATCAGCGTTGGGCCAAAATTGCCATGGCAAATAAAGGTTCTAGTATGATGGCTTGTTTTGTTACATGGATTGGGTCTTATATTAAAGCATGGGATTCTGTCCTTCCTATTTATGATATTTTGGATGGAGGGAGGAATACTAATGGGCGTCGAATCCACCAAAAATAATTAACTTGCTCTCCTACATAATAAAACTTGTAAATATGGTGAGAAGGGTCGAACCCTAGGGATTAGCTTTGTCGAAAATAAACCAGAACTGAAAATAAAATTAAAAATAGAAACTGAAACGGGGGAATTTAATAATTGAACTAAACGAATTAAAATTAAATCAAAGAAATAAATGCAATAAAATTAAAGGTTGAACCTGAACAATTTAGATTTAATCCAGCTAAGGCATACCGCCGTTCGAAGATTTGATTCGATTGATCATTGACTCAAGGTTAACTCCTTAATTCATATTACAGACAGGTTATAGCCAGGAAGAACGTCGACCCAACCAGTTCTACCGTAGGAATAGGTTGCTAAGATACGATCTAATAACAACCC